>OZ016502.1:45135359-45363359 GCA_963966595.1 Physocephala rufipes | reverse complement strand
TATTCTAAGCAGATAAAAAACGCGTAAAAATTTTATTAAAACTGTAAAAAAATAATGTAATAAAATATAAAATTTAATATGCAAAATCTCTTCTACCGATTTTTGTCTCTCTAGGGCTTATACTATTTGATTGTTGGCAATCCGAAGAAAGATCTCAAAACCGATATTGCTTTAATCACGGGCGGCGGAAGTGGTCTGGGGCGTTTGCTAGCCATACGATTGGGTAAAATGGGTACAAAAGTTATCATTTGGGATATCAATCGAGAAGGTGGGTGGGTACCTTAGAGGAATTCTAAAAAGAAATATTATACTAAATGAATATCTCGTAAAGTATATTAATATTATTTAAATTTATTATTTTATTTTTTTCAGGTATTAATCAAACTATTGCAATGGTTGAAGATGTTGGCGGTTTTTGTAAAGGTTATATCGTTGATATATCGAAAAGAGAAGAAGTCTATAGAGCAGCGAATGTTGTCAAGAATGAAATTGGTGATGTAAGTATAGTTGACAAATATTTTTGGTAACATGAAAAATAAAAACATCTTTAGATTCTATTAATAAAGAAATAATCGAGATCCATTAGCAAGTAGAATCTTTTTGAAATTCGTTATTTGATTAAATATTACTATTTTAATTTTGTTAAATGTATTTTTTTATTTATAAAAGTATTTATTCATTTTATAATAACCATCGTGTGATTTAAGAGATCAATCAATTTTAGCAATTCTGCATCTTAAATAAAACCGCGCAATTGTTGATGGTATTGCCATATGGCAATAACAACAACAGTACTAATTACAACAAAAACCGCATAAGTTGTAAAACCAACGCTTAATTACCGTCACTTTTATTTAATGACACGAGGCAATAACAATAAGAGTATTATGAGCCAAAAGGTTTTGAGAAAGATGGGAAAGATAAAGAGAAAGGGTTGGGAGTATAGGCTGACAAAAAAAAAACAAGGAAAGGAGAGGAAGAGGGAGAGAGAGTAAGAGTAAGCAATAGCAAGCTTTCATCCAAATATTTTAATTTTTTTAAATTGAATTTTCCAGATTCAAATTTTTTTTAAATAGCAACAATTTCAATATTTTACCTTAATATCGAATTTTATTTCGATCTGAAAAGAACAAGTACACTAACAAAAGCAGCAAAAACAATGTAGTTTATATGCTTCATTCTACCAATGGCAATAACTGCCAGTTATAAATCTAATTTACAAAGAGCGTTAACTAGAGTGATTATGACGATGATGCCAATAATGATAATATTGGCAATGGAGTTTTACTCCATAAAATTTAGTTAATTCTTCTTGTAAATTTTTTTCCACATAATTTTTAGGAGTTCCTCAATTTCTTCCTTTTCAATGAATTCACAAAAATATAAAATTTACATTTGTTTTTGTTTTTTACATAAATAATACTTATTTTTTGTAATTGCTTACTGCTTTTATATAATTCTTTTATTGCCTTTGAAATAATTTTCAACTATTTGTTTTATTATATAAACGCAATTATCGTTTCTAAGTTCACGAACGAGTTTTGGAAGGGTCACCTGAGGAAGTAAGAGATATAGTAAATGTATAAGTAATAGTTAAAGGGCGGGAGATAAGAAGAGAGCGAGTATGAACCAAGTCAGGGCTTGTTATAAGAAAAAAATAGATTTTTTCCATTTAAAAGTTTTATTATTTTTACCAACAACCACAAATACAAAAGGCCGAAAGCAACAATTAAAATAAAAGGTTAATTGTTTTGGTTTAAACTAACGCATAAACAGTTAGTTTAAAATAGCGTAATGGTTAATAGTCGTGTCTATAATTTTAGTATTTCTTTATGTATAATTTTTTATTCAAATTGTTTGCTAAGATCTTTCAAGCATTATTATATTGCGATTGCAAAAACCTTGACATGCTCTAAAAATTTTTGTAATAGCAAATGATAATAATGATGATCAACGACAATAATGATAATGTTTACGATGATTAAAGTGATGACATTTATAATAACTAGATATACTTGGGTAAAACTTTTCATTCAGAATTTTTTGAATTTTACAGAAATCAATTGCAATAAATAATTGCACAATTACCGCAATATTCACTGTTAGAGAAATAAATAATTTTGATTGCAAATTTTTAGATAAATTGGTAAACTATTTCTATGTTATTGATTAGCTTAAACCGGTATCAGAAGTGCTAGATTTTTTGTGTCATATTGCGCAATTTTTTTGATCATTTATACCAAACAAAACCGGTGACACCACATGCCATTGCTAATCAGTAGACTAGTTTAGAACGAAAATTGCTAAATTCTATTTATTTGATAAATTTTAATGGCAAGAATCAAGCTACGATACAACCACCACCAATACCACTATTATATCTATTGCATTCAACATCGTATTGTGCAATTCAATTTGTTTAAGCAGTACAAGGTAGACCACCATCAGATCACCACCAGTCATCCATTATTGGTTAAACCTGATTAGAAAAAATTTAACAAATTTCAAAATTCCGCTTCAGTTCATTTCTGAACATTAACTTCTCGTTTTTTCTTCGCAGGTGACGCTTTTGATTAATAATGCCGGTGTCGTTTCGGGCTTGCATTTATTGCATACACCGGATCATCTCATCGAGCGATCATTTCATGTGAACGTTATGGCTCATTTTTGGGTGCGTAGGAGAGGAATTACAAAAAGGAATTAATATTGAATTGGTTTTTTAAAAATATGTTCTTGTTTTCTCCGAATTGTTCTCCAACAGACAACGAAAGCATTTTTGCCTAAAATGATTGAGAATGATCGCGGTCATATTGCTACCATCGCTTCATTGGCCGGGCATGTTGGTATCTCGAAATTAGTTGATTATTGCGCCAGTAAATTTGCTGCGGTCAGTAAAAAAATTTCTATAGTGTTTTCCATTCCTCGCCACAATAAAACACCTTGTATCAAATGCATGTTTTCCAGTTATTAAAATTGTTCTTTTTTTATTAAAAAAATTTTTTTCTTTCTAAAATCATCGTAGGTTGGTTTTGACGAAGCTCTGCGTTTAGAACTCGAAGTCCTTGGACATAAAAATATACGAACCACCTGCATTTGTCCATTCTTTATACGATCGACTGGAATGTTTGATGATGTGAATGCGAGGTAATTGCATTTAATTGATTTTTATTGCAAAGGTGATCATGGTAAGGTGAAGCCATAGCTGATCAGGTTCCATGTTTGCATCTGTGTGTTTTCTTAATATTCCATTAACAAATATTTTCTATGGATTGATCGAAGTTGAATGTTGGATCGTACGGCATAACTTTTCATCTTTGATATTTTCAGGTAATCGATTACAAAATGTGAATAAATTTTCTATGATATATCACGATATATATATCAACATCGACTGCTCTGAAATATCATAGCTATTCATTTTGCTTGAGCAATTATTTCAGTTTCGAGGTGACCGATCAAAATAATATCGATTTCTAAATTCGTGGTCTTTATAAATCACCACAATTATATCGAATTCTAAATTACTCGTCATTATAACTCGTCAAGATGATATCGATGCCTAAATGAATTATCATAATAACTTTTCAAAATGATGCCAACTTCTAAGCTACTCGTCATAATTACTCGTCAAAATTGTATTGTTTTCTAAATTATTTGTGATGATTTTTTGTCAAAGTGATATAAATTTTTAAATTACTCGCCACGGTAACTCGTCAAAGAATTCGTCAAAATTTTATCGTTTTCTAAATTACTCGTCTTATTGACTTCCGAATTACTTATGATGATAACATGTCAAAATGCAACCAATTTACAAATTATTCATCATGATGATTCTTCGAAATAGTAACGTGTATCGAATCTTTTACGAAATGTTATCTTTCGAAGATAATTTTCTTAATTTTATAATTGATGATTCTCTCTTATAAATGATCCATGTCTTTCAGATGGGCGTCTACTCTGAATTCTCATGACGTTGCCGATCGCATTGTATGCGCCATCCAGAGGAATGAATTAATAGCTATTATTCCTGGCTTTATGCGAGTTTTGCTTTCATTCAAATGGTATGAGAACATCTAAGAGAAGATTAATGAAACAATTTAACTAACAAATAAACACGAAATTAATATATCTTTCGCCAGGACCTTTCCTTGGGGTTGCACAGCCGGTCTGCTGCGTAATTTAGTTCCAGACGCTGCGCCACAGACTCACCTTCAGTTATTGAAAAAAAGAAACGCATTCGAAGAAAAGATGACGCAAGAAACAACGAGCAAACGGATTAATAATTCTCCGAGTAACGATTTTAGCGAAACGCTAACGAAGAAGACCAATTCGTTATTAATTCAACGAACACCTTCGCTGGGCGAACGCGTTCTGTGAAATTATTTCAGAACCGTTTTCTAACACTTTTGAAATTTTTTATGTCAACGAATAGTTTTTTCTATGGATGTGGTAGAGATGTGATGAATTGGTAATTGGGGCGTGACGTGCCATGTTATTGGTAGAAACTTTATTGCTTGAGAATAAAAGATTTTTTATTTGACAGAACCTCCGTTACGCGAATATTTAGTGATATTAATTTTTAGTAACGATTTTTATTTTTGAAATAATTTTGATGGGAGAGGGATGAATTTTTGAAATGGAAATTAATTAATGGTGGGTTTTTGTCAGGCTTAAAACTGTTAAGTATCATAAAAAATATTTATAGATATATTTTCCGAACTTTCTTTTTTGACATAAAAATATTTTTTATTTTTTCAAAATTTGTTCCACAATCTATATTCATTGTATTTAATTTAGTTTAAATAAATTTAAGTAAAATTTACTTTTAAGCAAAAATCTTAATTAATATTTAAATACTAGTTATAAACTTAATTAAAAATATCAAATTAATTGAAAATTGGAAACAGATTATTTGTTTTAATCTCGGTTTAAAAATGCTTGCGAAATTATTACATTTTAAATGGGTTTAAATTTTTATCCTCTATCAATTGCTTCGGCACTTGATATTCTATGACGGGATTCCTGTAGATCGGGCTCTCATTCAATGTACTAAGACGTTGATCGGCCATAAAGCGAGCATACTCACGTTCATCCTTTAAACGGATGCAAAACATAATCAGGCAAATAGTCGCTAGACCAATCAGAAATGTCAAGGACGAAACATAACCGATAAAGGCGTAATAGCTAACTGCTTCGCAGGTATTCGCTTGAATCAGTAAATAGTTTTGGGAAAAACCCAAACTACGGTAAGTAAAGTAATGATCACACTTCAGACCGTTCTTGTTCTCCAAACGCACCAAACAACGAATATCGGAGTCTAAAAAGAGGATGAAGAAGAATGACGAATAACGATTGGTTTTACAGATTTTACCTAACTCGTCTGTTACGAAAGCATACGTAAAACGTTCCAATTCCTCTGCCGTCGAACAGACGCTCGACAAATTCGCACAAGTGGGCGTAATTGAATTTGGGAATTTCTCCTCGATTAAGCACGTTACGCACGATTCATAGAAATTACAAAGTTTATTCTCTGATTCCGCCCCAATCTCACAAAATCGTCCCAAATACGATTCCTTACAAGTGCACTCATTACACTCGCAAATACCACGTTCCGAGCAAATCTCTCCAGTCGGTCCTATACAGCCATCGTTCGCTTCACGACACCTACATTGACTTCCCGACCAACCCTCTTTGCACACACAACGTCCGCATACACAATTAGCACGTTCCAAATCACAATCGATGCCACAATTGGGACATTCGCAATATTTCCCCGAGTAGCCAGGAAAACAAAAACAATTCCCGCAATCACATTCACCACGATTCGAACAGACGGGTCCCCATTCGGACGGATTGGTAAAAAGTTGTCGGCACATATTCTCCAGGGCATCGTTTGTTGTAAGGTTTAGAGTGTTGGTGGGACAGTTACAGAAAGTGCCCGTCCTATTAAAGAAATAATTTCGAATAACTTCAAATATTGTTTCATCAGAAAGGATTGTTTTATTTCCATTTACCATCCTTCATCGCAATAACACATGCCACAATTCATGTAACCATTTCCAGAGCATTGAAAACGTCCTTCGTCTTCACCATTCTCACCACTGTTGCTTTCAACATTCTCAGTGAGATTTCCCCCTTCACTGCAAGGGCACGGTTTTTGTATCTCAATGTGAAATTCTATGAATTCCGATAAGCTGGACTCCTCGATACGTATCCTGTGAGACTGTTAGTTGGTGGCGGCGGGGGGAAGGGATGTTAAAGGTAAGAAATGAAATCAACTGGTAATGACATTTAATTTAAAAGTAATCTTACATAGACGCCATTCTTAGGAAAGTCGATTAATGTGAGATTGATATAGAAGTCCACTTCCTTGCCCATTTCCACATTAGTGCAGTAGCTGCGTTGACGTAACGTTGCAAACTGACCACCGCAATCCGTCTCATAATTTATTCTTATAAAATTTGGACTATTGTCGAAGAATTGGGCTCGTTTGATAAAGCTTTCATAACTAAAAAAATCAAAAACCAAAATAAGACGATAAGTATTCCCTGTCACCCCTAGTAGTAGAAAACAGTTGGAAGGTAACTGGAAGTGGTTAGATTCGGTGAAGAAGGTGACTCGCGCTCTCAACACGAGCATTAATCGCCAATTTTCTTACTTTTCTTACCTCTTTTTTATTAGTTCGAGTATATTCGATGAATCAGTACTTAGGATCTCGACATTACTAACCTCCTGCATTAGACCGCTCAGTTCTCGATAGGTATCGACAACTGCCGCAGTTACTGCGAATATTATATTAATTTTACGTTTCAATAATTCTCGATAAATTTCCTCTAACGACGGATAATCATACTCCAACGATGTCAAATGTTCACCTTTGGCATTTAAATGGCAAAGTTTATCATTGCGACGTGTAATACCGGCCAAAATACCATCACCAGCAAAATGCATATAGCCATCCGTTACCAAAATCACAATTTTTCGTGCACTCGTCTTCCAACCGATTCTATCGGTACAAACGAGGACTTGCATTAGCGCATCCAGGCCACCCTCTAAATTATCAAGATTACCGGTTATTCGACTGGAATTAACCGAATGTACAAAATCGCCGATTGTCTCGGTTAGGGCTAAATGATGTCGATAGCTATAGGTCGGTTCACATTTTGTTAACTCCGATATACACGGATTGTCACGCATGTGAGGCATAATCATTGGCATGGCTGGCTTATCGGCAAAACTACCGAAACCCAAACGATAATTTATCGTAAGATTTCGTAATGCTTCGGCTAATTGAGCGCCCATCGTAACTAAAGTTGCTTTATCGTCACGCATGGTCCAAGTGAGATCCATGAGGTAATAGAGATCGAGTGGATTATTACGAGCGGGACGGTAGGTTAGTTTCAAACGTTGAGGGCGTGCTAAACGAAGTCGGAGGAAATAAGTGTAATTATTGATAATGAAGAATATTTAAATATTTATATGAATAAATAAAGGGGGATTGGCCATTAGTGGTAAATACAGATCTATTCTGTTCGCTCGCTCTCTATCTCTCCCAGTCTTTTCTTATTACTCTTTTGAAAAATGAGTATTATTTCTTTTGAAAAAAGTATTGCCTACTTTCTGGGGCGAACACGAATGATATTATTCCTTATAGTTGACAACATCTCTATACAAAATATATAAACAAAAATCATGTGTTTTGGACCATTGCAACCTCATTTAAACCTATCTAAATCTATTTAATTATTTAAATAATTAAAAAACTAGTATAGATTAATATCTACTTCAAATAGGCGTCTCATGGTTTACTGACCTAAATGTATTTATCTTGAAATTTTACACAGATAAAAAAGGGGGCATAAAAACAACTTCTGGCGGTTAATGAGATCTTCGTGCCGTCGCCAATCTAAGTTATCGCGAGCCTAACATGTCTGTTAGTCATTGTGTTAAAAAAACAAAAAACCTACGACAATTTCATCTATACGAATATAAAAATATAGTACGGATGATGGAATACACCAACATTCTACAACGACGTTAGATAAGAGATAAGAGATATATGTGTGTCTTTTTATTTCTTATTTTTAGGGTAGATATTTACTCTTATTTTTTATTCTTAACTTACATTTAATTAGTTTCACAAAAACTGTTTGTGGCCGCATCTGAACCGCGCTATCATTATCATTTAGATAATCGGTCAAGGCAATGTCTTTTAGTATTTTCATCTGTGGATCATTTGCCCAAATTTGTTTCGAGCTACAACCGTATTTTAGTAGCTGTTGATGCGTCAGACAGCGATAACGCATTTGATATTTCTAATTGAAAAATTATGAGTAATTCTTATCTTTTTTTGAATACATTTTCAATCTGTTTATTTATTTATTGTTTTTTTTTTGAATAAATGCTCACCTTATCAGAACACCAGGCACATTGATAATCAGCACTGAGACAACGTTCGCAAGAATCTTGAAACATGCACACATTTTCTGATTGCAAAAATATTTTTCGAATATTAATACAATTTGTTTTATCAAACGCTTATAAAGAGCTGTTGTTGAAAAAAAATCACCTGATTGAAGTGACCATATAAAGCTTAAAAAAAAGCTCATGCCAAAAAACAACAACCATCGATTGTGCATAACTTAAAAACAAAACACGTACTTCTTCCTTTCAGTTTTTGTTAAATACTGAAACCGAATAAAATCTTTATATTTGAATATTTTAATTGTTAGAAGTAATTTCTAACAATTTGTAAAAAGCAAATTCTTTACGATGTTATCTTATCTTATCCGTTCGATTTTTTGATTATTTTTTGCTAAAATTACGTGTTCGAATTGGGATAGAAACTAGCTTAAAAAATCATAACCGCTATAGTAATTGAAGATATTTATAAAAGCGATCAGTTGGGTGTATATGCAGAGCCTTAAAGTATGCTAGCCTTAGTTAATTTTGAAATTTATAATTTTTATTTTAGTACGGCTTTTGTTACACCCTGTGGTTGAAATGCTGTCCCGGTTGCAGATTACTTTTCGTTGCCTCTGCTCAAAAAATAATGATGTAAAAAGTTATTAAGTATACCCCGTGAATATACGGTATATTAAATATAGCTATTGTGATGTGATATTTTAAAACATATTTAATTAAAAAGGTCTACGCAATATAAACGACTAAATATTTCTCTACTCAAAATTACAGCATATACAAACATTATTTGTATTTGGGTACAATATATGATTTAAAAAATTATTATAATCTGCAACACTGATACTCTATTCCGGAATTTCAAAACCTCATTGCAAGAACGAAAGGAACCACAATAGAACACAAACTAAATAGTATCTCCAGTAGTGTTCTCTCTCTTACATCACTCAGAAAGGAACACTTTTCCTTTACGGCGAATTCGACAAAACATAACCAGCCTGAAATGTAGAAAAAGTTAAACGAAGTATCATCGAAGAAGTAATCGAGTTGTATTGGTGAATGCAACATCAGCGGTACATCGTGTCTGGAATTTTTGTGGAAAGTGTTGTGTTCCGTGTAGAGAGAATTAATTCAAGAAAACGAAATATTTAAAAGCAACTAAATTCGTGCATTTAATTCATACTTTACTAAATGTTACATTTCTTAAAAGATTAATAAGTAATAAAATTTTAGAAATTAAGGAAAGTCGTTGAAAAGGCAAAACCATATTACCAATCATAAAAAGAATGAGAGGCGTTCAGATGTCGTGGACAGCAAAGAAGAATTTTTTGTGTATTCCATCAGTAATTGCAGAGCAGTTGCTTTTTGTGTGAACGAGAGAGAGAGAGAGAGAAAGCGATAGCCACTGAACGCGTTTGTAGAGTTCGCCGCATTCATGCGATTTCACCGAGCCGACCCAACTTGCTGTCAAAAACAAAAAAAAAAAAAATTGAAAATTAGCGTACTATACGCTCTTATGTGCGCGTTTGTGTGAATTTATTGAGTAATTTTTTGTGAGAATACAAAAGAAATCTTAAATAAAAATGTATGAAAATTACGTGAAATAATAATTGAATTGAAAAATTGCTTATGTTCAGAAGTTAAAAAAGTGTTGTATAAAAGTGAAGTACGAATTGCAAACAAAATAAAAATCAAGCAATACGTCAGAAGCAGTTGGCAGCGCTGCATTAGTGCAATTTTATTGGAGGTATTTAGTGCTGACATTTGTGATCGTGTGTGGATTATAAAGCGTTAACCTGAAGCCTCTCGGATTACTTCTGTGGAATGGCTCGGTGCTGAATTATTTGAGATTTTTTAGCAAACGTAAGTAAGAAGTTTGTTCTTTTTTCAATTTATTCGTTTGTAGTATACGACCATTTCAAAGAGCCCTTCTTCCTTTGAATAAATGTCGCACTTCTGGCGCCTGCATTGACCACTAATACATCACTTATGCATAATGGGAATCACCACCGTCGCTAGTAATTTATCGTATAATATTAAGCATTGATGATGGTGGTGGTGTTGGTGTTGCTGGCGCCGCATCGTCCCATCGTGATAAGCATCAGCTTTATGTGTTCTCTTTGACGATTTATTGACAATTCAAATCTAATAAAAAATAATTTTCCCTTTGTTTTCCTATGCTTTAAATTGTTGGTGGTTGTTTTCATGATGACGTTGCGGTAATAATAGTTACAAATCTAGTTTTACGAAAGTCTAATGGTGAGACCTGATTTACTGAACAAAAAAAATATTTGTACGAGTAGTATAATTTAGTGAAAACTGAATTTATTATTGATATTTTATAGTTTAGTTTCACTTTCATATTGTTTTATCCTTTATAGGGCCTCCCCACACACTTAAAGAGCATAAAATCGAATTGGTATATAATGCCATTTCATCAATATGCTATCTATTTAGCAGGGCTCCATAGACGTTCTGACAAAAGTGCAAACAATATACGAGTGGTGAAAATCAGTTTCGTCTTCACTGCGTTTGGGGTTTAGCGAAAAGTCAGACAACCCTCATTGCAAAGGGGCTTCAATTTTCAGGGTTTTAATTGCCATAATTAAATGTGCCTCAAATGGTCGTGAAACATCGCCAGATTTGTTATTTTATAAGGTTATTAAAACTTGTTGTTTTTCTAATGATTTCTTGTCTTTTATCGAAATCGATATAACTTTTTTTTAATAAAAATTAATGGTTATCGTTCTCTCGCAAAACAAAATACAGAAAATTGAACAGAACTGTCAAGTTGTTGTAAAATTTCTTCAGTTCAATTAACAACTGTCACAATAATCAATTAATTGTATATTTCGTTAATCAAGACTTCAATGAATCAATTGTATTTATGAATTTATTGGGAATTGAGGAGAAATAGTTAGGTCATAATAATGTTTTTTTTATTCTACGAAATTTTATGAGGCAGAAATTCGTTCCATTTAAAAATGGAGTGTACCAACAAAAGCAGCTTTTTTGAATGTCTTTTAATTAATGCCATTTTATAACTTTGGATTAATTTTTTTCGGGCAGTTCGAAAAGATTTATTCTTGATAATTTAAGTCAAATTTATTAAAATTATTAAAGATTTTTTAAAAATCCTTTTTACTAAATCTTAAATATTTTAGAAAATTATTTTTATATAATTGTTTGTTGAAAGTTACGAGCTAATCACTACGTATTTATATAATATATTTTTAAAACTAATCATTTATTTATTTTGTTTGCATATTTGTATTTAAATTGATTGGCAATTTGTATTTTTTGTTTCTTTTTGAGAATGTACTGTTTAAAACCTAAAGGAAAGCCACTCCCATTCAGCACACTTATGCTTATTTTCTCATGGTATTATTTATTAAAATTTGTCGTTTTTTCTATTACTTTATTTAATACAGAAAAATTTCCCTCGTTTTTGAATTTATGAAAAAGAGTAGTGAGAGTTATTTTCTTTTTGCAGCTCTATAATTTTCTTATGAAATAATTAATGGTTTTATACGGTCTTTACAACTTTTGAAGCTTTCGTGTTTTTGAAATTAAAATATTAAAATTTCAAAATGTGACTTTAGTTGTATGAGAAACCACACCCACTGATTATTAAGTGAATAAAAGATAAATGCGTATTAAATTTCAAAAGCTTTAATTCCATTAAATATTACTCTATTTTTTTAAAAATATTCATCCTATAAAAGACTGACTTCGGACTTTCGGAATTTGAACTGTCAGACTTCTCACTATGAGACTTCGGCCTGAGGTTATTGACGTGTAAAATAAACAAAAAACGCGACTAACATAATTAGACCACAGGATTTCTTCTTTTCAAACTGACCATGACATTTCACACTTATATACGTATATTAAAAGCGCGAGAAAGAGATAGGAGCTTACAAATTATGTACCGAGTAGTAACAACAACAAGTATATATAGGTATCATGTGATATATCGTGCAGGATTAGACTGGAATTACCATTATAATTTCAACTATTTGTGGTGGAGGGGGAGGGGACGTGCGCACGGCATTACAACAAAGCTACCTTTGGAATGATTAGGCAAATGACTTCGGAAGGAGGATTTATATTTTGCTTATGAGCAGTTGCTCATGATTGTAAATTTATTCTCATGAATTTGAATATTTAATTTTTACATTTTAAATGTTTTAAGGGCAATTATATAGTAGTAATATTTACATCTATATCGGTTGTATAATTCTTGGAATGACTTCTCGGATTTACATTAAAGATATCCTTTATTGCGTTTCATTCAAAAAAAAGGAGTAAACAAAAAATAAAATTCTTTCATATAATTATTTGGTTTGCATTAAAAGCAATGAAGGAACAAATATTTCATTTCTTAAAAAATTTTCGGCTTAAAATTGCACAATTATCATGATGGCATTACCGCACACTCAACCGTTATTGCCTTATGCTTTAATAAAGAAGAAGAAAAAGAAGAACAAGTACAAGCAAAAAGCAGAAAAACTACTACCACCATCATTCTCCCTCCATTAAGTCACTTAGTCCTTTCATACTTTAATTTCGTT
This sequence comes from Physocephala rufipes, assembly GCA_963966595.1. NCBI lineage: Eukaryota > Metazoa > Arthropoda > Insecta > Diptera > Conopidae > Physocephala > Physocephala rufipes. The sequence goes on along the minus strand of OZ016502.1, from coordinate 45,350,364 downwards.
TCTTAATTTTCTTGGTAGCGCATGGCGCGGTAAGGGCCCTTAGGGGATGGGAAGGTAAGGGTAGTGGGGGAAAGAAGTAGTAAAAAAATGTGTGTCACTAAAATTCTGCACACTTCGAAGGACATTCATGCATAATTGCAATTAACAAGAACATCCTGTATTCATTCTCTTACCCTGTTTACACTCGTAGTACACTCATTTTCCAATTGGCAGGACTACAAACAGTAAGTGCAGTAACAGCTGCAGCAGAAACACCAACTTGCCACTAATTCTTCCCTACAGAGACCTAGTCCTATCGTTTTACTTCATTGCGCCTTTGCCATCGCAAGTAAACCCGAAATGAAACCAAATGAAATTGCAGACGAAGGAGATGACGACGACGAAGAAGAAGACGAAGATTCCTCTGTGTGGCTGTCGATGTTCGTCCCTGCTACCCCTTGCCGGCCCGATCTGTTGCCGATGCGATGCGATGTGCCTGTTGGCTTGTTTCCTGTCTGCTACGTCTTACCATTTATTTTGCGCTCAAGTGCTGGAATAAAAGATGAATTTACTTGGATCCATTGAAGTTGGCAACTACTACAACAACAATAATGATAATTTGACACAAAGGAGAGACGGAACGAAAAAATTATATCGAAAAGGATGTGCTGTGTTGAGTGTGAAAATATTATATACGTTATGTGAAGTAACGTATCGTATGTTCATTGCATTTCGATTGAGTTTCAACTGTCGCACACATACGTGCACACAAACACACATTCACTAGTAATTACACACACTCACGTACACTTGTGCACACACAAGCACATCTCAACACACATACACATACACACAGACATATACGTATACCCCTACACACAGCCACACATGCATATATACACATAAACACATTAGCACACGTGGAAATACATACATGCATGCATACACACATACAAGAAAACATACATGCTGTGTTTGTATTTCACACCTATACACACGTACGAAAAAGCATACACACAAGGAAACACACACACAAATATACGCACATACACACTGGAAAACACACATACACACACGCAAGAAAACACATACACACACGGACGCATACACACACTCGCACTCACATACGTATAAACACATACACACCATCTTGCTAACGTCAACGAAATAGTAAAGGATATTACTTATTGATTTTTATTATTTCGTATAAAACGAGATAGTCGTAAAAAATAAACCGAAATCGCTATCATAAGAGGGTGTCCGTTGCTCTGGGTCGTGTGTGCGTGTGTATGTGTGACAATTAAAATGTAAAAATGGATGGACGCCGCCGTGCACGTTCCTACGTCGAAAGTTTCATCGCTACAACAACATTATCATCATCATCATATAATTATTTCTCACTCTTGGATGGAGGGTGAAAGTTACGGGTGTAGAAGGCAGAGAGGAATGAAGGGGGAAGAGCTTGCAGGATTTACAAAGTTATTGACAAATGCTTTTATTATCTACTCATTTTATTGTTATTGCGATGTTGCTTTTGTCAATTTTGGGTTGGGCTCGAAAGATTGCCTTTTCAATTAAGAAAGGATAGATGAAGATGAAGATTTGGTTTGTGTTGTTGTTGTTTTGATAGTTCATTAATTTTTTCAGAGATTTATGGTTTGGAATATGCTTTGAATATCTAATTATTAAAAAAAAATTAAAGCAAAAATTTAGAATTAAATTTAATTGTGAATTAATTTTGGAATAGAGAAAAATTTAAAATATTTAAAATTAATTAAATTTTATTCCATCCCACGAAACAACGATATAATCCTTTTGAACAAATTTAATGATTTTACGATGCCGATGTGAGACCTTGGTTAAATATTTGAATACAAACTAGTCCCGGTTGTTAAATTTTTTACATACACTTTTGTTTCGTGAAAGGCTTTAGCCACGCTTTGCCGTTTTTAAATTTTTCGTAAAAATAATTTTAGGCAGATATTATGATTAATTTAATCGCCTTAATCGATCATCTTCCGTAATCGACTACTAAATTTGTGATAACCATAAAATTGTTATAAATATTTAAACACGTTATATTGCCCCTTTCCATAAACCGAGTGCCTTCTCAATGCTTTGTCTGGATCATCGACATTTTAACAAAAGAATTTATTCATTTATAATCAGTATTTAAAAGCCTTTGCTACAACATAAAAATCGTAAACACACCAAAAAAAAACATGAAGTGTTTTAAGATTCACAAATTTAATTGTATAATCGATGGGTTTGGTCGAAGTTCGTACGCACCCTACACCCGTAATAAAGAGATTTCCTTTTATTTTAAATAATATTTGTTTTCATTTAATCCTTGCAAAAATATTTTAGTCTGGTTTGATGGATTTTTAGATAAATACCACTGAGAAATTAAAGTAAAAGTGAGAATGAACTGACACTCGCTCTAAAATGTAGAGATCTTACTGTTTCGTTTTCACTCATTTTCACATCAATACTACTTATGGTATCTGATAACGGAAAAATTGATGTAACGTTACCTTTATTTTGCCATAATTTTCACTGAGAGAGACAGACAGACAGAGAGATGAGTGGGCAGATATCTATCAATTTGTCTCTCACTCAGTGAAAATGATGGCACAATAAAGATATGGTATCATAAGAATAACATCTAATTCGTATCAGATGATCATTCTGCTGAAGAATATATACATTTTTCTAAATCTGTCACATTTACATCACTGCGTTACAAACCGAAGAACAAAAAGCGAATATACCCTAAGCATCGTGTGTAGGGTATCAAATTTTTTTAGGCTTTGTTGTCAATCTACGATTATATGAAAGCTAAAACACTTATTGGCCATTCTCACTAAAATCAGTTGCCGTTGTTGTTGTAAACATTAGAATAAATTAGCATAATTTGAATTTATTGATTTGTCTTGTCAATAGTTTTGAGATCATCGCGAAAGAATTGAAAATCAATTCGAGATGGATGGTAATAAAAGCTATAAATAATGTAAAAAAAATATTTGCTGATGACTTCCCCTGCATCCGTTTCTCGCCCCCCTTCTTTTCCGTCGACGAGTTTTATGGCGTTTATTTTGTATTACTAATCGGTAACAATTTTTATTGGAATTTTATATTTTTATCAAAACAGAATACAAAAAGGAGATAATAATAAAATTTATTGGCCTTTTTGTAATTTTTGTTTTTTTAAATAAGTTGGTTGCTAACGTTGAGGCTTTTGCATAATCATTCAGTAAAAGATAATGATTCGTAACGAACGTAATTTGATTTGCTATGAATGAGTCATGAGGATTAGTGTTTAAAAGGATGTTTATAATTCGAGTTTATTATTTTTTCTTTAGAAATTTTTTGTTTTCAATAAAAAACGGTTTAAGCGCTTTAGGTTTCTTCATGAAAGTTATGACAAAAATAATTTTTTTTGGGAAATTATCCCTCTGGCAATACGCGGGGTAGGTAATGGCGGTTTCGTGTGCGGTCGATGCAAAAAGCGTTTGTGGACGAATTTGAATTTGAAATTATTTTAAATCTTCTTTAGTTGGATTTGCATATTTTGCGATTAATGATTTACCATTAAATTGCTATTGCGACACGGTATATGACACGATACGATATACGATATGATATACGATATGGTATGAATAGATGAAATACTTTACGTTACTTTGCGATAGGATGCGATGCAATGTGGTACGATACGTTACGTTACAATACACGCTTACGATACAATGCGATACGATTCCATACGTTACGCTACGATACGATATCAGTTGATATAGTACGATACGATATGACTCGTTAGGAAACGATACGATGCGATATAATGCGATACGATATTATATGTTACGTAACCATACGATAGGCAAGACTACTCCACCATACGATACGTTATGACTCTACGAATCGATTTGATGTGGTACGATACAATCCAATGCGATGAAATATGAAAGGGTGGGATACGTTGTGATATGTTATGATATGAGGAGTTGTGGAGCATTACGTTACGATACGATACGGTGCGGTGTGATGCGACACAATGCGGCATGATGAGTTACGTTGCGATATGGCATGAAACAAGATGTGACACGAGACGGTATGCCACAATTGGACACGATTTAATGTGATCGCTACGGGGACGATGTGATACAATATTAAACGATACGACATGTTACGATATAAGGAGATATGAGACGTTACATTATGATGCGATTGGGTACTATGTGATACGATACAATGTGGTGAAATACAATGCGGTGCGATGCGCTGCGTTACGGTATAATGTGAAACGATTACGGTATAATGAAAATACGATATGATATGATACGGTGCGCCACACCGATACGATTCGATGTGATATGCTATAGGTACGATATGATACAGTACGAAGCGATACGGCACGACATGTTACGATATGAAAGAGATGTGCAACGTTGCATTGCGATACGATGAGGTACTATGTGATACGATGCGATATGATGCGATACAATGTACGATGCTTTCTTTTCTTTCGGTACAGTATGATGTGGCACGTTATGTATGCTACGTACTTAAATCATCAAATTCCCACCAGTTTGAAAGCATTTAAATAAAATCGATTCCTGGAAAATTTCCAAATTTAAACCTAACTTCATTTGATTAGTAAAAATATATAAATACCATAAAGTTACTTTCTTTTCTCCCTTCTATGGTTTTAGCTCTTTTTCTTCTGGTTTTTTTTTCTAACGACTGACCTGACCTTTTTTGCTCTAATTTTACAGCAATATTCACATAAGCTGCTGGATAATAAATAACAAAACAAAACTAAAACAGAAAAAAACCAAAAAGAAAAACTGGGTCACATTAGTAACGGTCTATTATCGAACAATCGCTTCGACAATCGAAACTATAAATTTATTCGTAGCACATCCGCCTTTCCCGCCCTCCCCCCACGGCCCCCTCCTCTCCTCTCCTTCACCACTATTTTAGACTAGTTAGTTCGATGTTGCGGACATCCCTTTCGTTTCTCTTCTAGCATTCGCCTTTGAATTTTGCCACATTTCTAAAATTTTAGGCAATATTCAAGCCAAAATAATTTAATTTAAATTGAGAAAATTTGGGAAATTACTTGAAGTTATTTTGTGTAGGATTAATGTCGTTGGCCATTATTCAGTGAGGGTTATTTAGAGACATATATGCGCACACATTATATATGTATATACATTTCTAACGACTTATACACTCACATCTAACAAACTGAAGGTTTTTGTGGTTTGCTTTTATTGGAATATTTAAATTATTTAATCGTAGAAGGGAAAAAATGGCTTGTATAAATAAAGCTTGTGGGTAAAATTTTAAGTAAGAATTCGTATTTATCTAAAAGAGATCAAACTAAATTAATACTCTCGTTTCGTTCTGGATTATTCAGAAAATATTTTTAAGAAATTTTGTAAAAAAATTTGTAAAGTTTTCTGTTTCAATTTATTGCAACTTATTTTAGGTTTTTAGTTTTAAGTTTTTCTTTGTATGGAATATTCGGTGTCGTAATTGTAAAAAAAGACGAACTTCAGATTTGAAATATAAATTTTTGACCATTCCTAAATCCATCTTGACCATTTTCATCGTGGTGTTAGTACAACGAATTTATCTATGTGTGAATCTTGCATAAAACGTAAAATGGTCAGAATTTTATTTCTAGAATTTTAACATCCAGTGGATCCCCATTTTGGTTACCATCGATTGTACCAAAGGATTATGATTTTTGTAGACTTTTTTTCTCCCATGACTTAAAAACGGCTAGCTGCGGAAGGCTGGTATTTTCCTTTTTAAGCCATTCGCGATTTAAAGTTCGTATTTTCGGTTTTGATTATAATCGGTTGAGCCTTTGACTGTTTTCCAAAGAGATTTTGCAGAATTTTTGCATAATATAAATTGTTTTTACATTGTACTATTATAATATTTTGGTTACATCACCGGTTTCGGCAATGTGTCGTCTCCATTGCAATTTTCCATTCTTATGACGTTAAGAAATGGGAAAAAGAAAGGATTCCTTGTTCGAAAAGACACTGTTTCTCAGATAATTTCTTATTGCTGATACACCTCTTTTTCAAGAGGATACTTTTCAGACAATTCGAATTAAGTATCGTTTATACGCCATAGATAACCCATTCCGAGACTCTGAGAAGGTGAAGAAGAATTGTTCTTGAGTATTAGAGTGCTCTTCAGAAATTGATATTAATATACCCAAACTAAATATCGGCCATTATTCTAGGACTTTTAGAAAACAGAAAAAAAAATAATTTTTATCTTCGAATCGTCCATTAATCATTTTGTGAATTGTTTTCATTTATCCGAATAAAAGAGGATACATTTTCCTAAAATTTGTTAACGATTTTCCGTCATTTCTCATCAAATTAGGTTTGGAGAGAAACCGGTTCCGGCGATGAGCTATTTTCGCTGAATGTATTCGTTTACTGCTTAGTTCTTTTTGCAATTATTTATTACTCGAGTTTGCCCTTACCTCGAGCCTTCCTTTAAAACCTTTGTCTTTCGATTGTAACGACTGATATCTCGAAAGTACCCAAGCTGAGAAGACGATATTTAATTAATTTCTTTATCTATCTTTAATTAGAGATCTTTTTTTTCGTTTCTATCGACTAAGATAAAATGTTTGAAAGCTTAACAAAGCAAGAAAAGGGGGGACGATTTGAGTATAAGATGAGATACGTCCGAGATGATGAAAGAGTACTAAAAACGCCCCATTTTTTCGATATTTACTTTTCCATATCAGTTCAATTGGTTATCGTTTCAATTGATTAATACGTTGATTGTGGTGTGCTTCGTCTGCGTCGTGTCGTCTCATTTCATTGCAATCGTAAAGAATGAGGTTGCATTTTCGAAAACTATTAACAATAACAATAACAACGACAACAACAACAACGATAATAACAACAACAACTAACAACTCACAAAATCAATACGAAACCATGCGACTCACCATGAAGGAACAAACAAACACTAATTCTTATTGATTTATTAGTGTTTGTTGTTGTTCTGTTGTAATTATTGCTGTTGTTTTTGTAGTTGTTGTTGCTGTTTTTGGGTTTTTGTTGTTGTTCGCTCGTTGTGTTTTTCAAGATTTTTCTCTCTTTCTACTTTTAATTATTCTTTAACTCTCACTCTTCTGCATTTTGTAATAGTTTTTTTTGTTTTAGCTGTCATTTTTAGTTAAGAATGCTTAATTGTTATTGTTGTTGTTGTTTTTGCTGCTGCTGCTGTTTTTGCTGCTATTGGTGTTATCGTTTTTATTATTATTTCTTGACGGTTGTGTCATGTCGTGCCTTTTGGAAATTTGTGTCGATTCTTGTTCCGACCCCGAATATTTTCTCCTATATTTGTCTTTCTTCTCGTTTTTCTTTACAATAATATTTCCTTCTCTGCTTCTACATCTATTTTGTTTGATGATCCACGGGCAACATCGATTTCATTCACTCTAAAGTCAATTACCTTTTCTTTCTTAGCAGTAAAACATTTCAGTAAAGGGTAACTCTTCGTCTCTAACGATTCATGCATCTTTCATGCATCCCTTCCATCCTCATGCATTACGGTCATTTCGTTCCGTTCATTTGTCTTTTTCATCATTTGGCCACGTTTTGTCGATTGAGCTCCCGCAGCTGCTGTTGTCGTTGTTGTTGTCGTTGTTGTCGTTGTTGTTGTTGCTGTTTAATACATTTTGTTACCGCAGAAAAAATACAAATGAGGGCTTCTTGAAACCGAAAAATACCTTAATATCAACACAAACAACAATAACAACAATAGTAATAATAACAACATTAATCGCAACGGCAGCACAAGCGTATGCACAGACAGCATCAGCAGCAACAACAACAATAATAACAACAATAACAACAACAATAAATAAATAACGAGAAACAAAACTGGACAATGCTAGCAAGAACAAGGAAGAATTGTTGATATTCACGGCATGTGGGATCCACCGTCAGCATCATCATCATCATCAACCAACAACAACACGAACAATAACAACAAAAACAACATTTTGTAATCATTATTTATTGGAAGTTTGATTTAAATGAATTTTTTCGCTCGCTATTTGTTTCTGCTGGTATTTCTGTTATTGTTGGTGTGGTTGGTGGTGTTGTTGTTGCTGTTGTTGTTGTTATTATTATTATCAGTGCTTTTGAACTGCATACTGTTTTATTTTCTACCGATTTTTCTTTGTAAATATTTACAAGTTTATCAGACGAATGAAATTCTCTCTGTTTTCAGAATGATTTTATCTTAATGAAGAAATCATTTTCTCAGGAAGAGAATGTTGAATTATCGAAATAGACTACAAAAGAAATATTTTAATGATGATAAATTACAGCCTTCAGATGCGTGTGTCTTCCATCCTTGAATTTTTCTTAACAACTTTTCTCTTAAAAGTAATGTAAAAATTAAAATTATTCAAAATTTAAAACTGAAAAATTATGATAAATATAAGTAGGAAATTTTTCAAAAGGCACTTAACAGTTTTTTTATTAAAATAATAGCATAATCTAAACACTTTTTTATAATCTGGCAACGCTACACCATCACTATGAGTTCCACATTTTTATCATGATAAAGTTCATTCACAACCAACAGTTTGGCAATTATTAAAAATCACCACCATAATTCACACCGTTTTAGAATTTAACACGTACGTTAAAAAGCGTTCTCTGCAATTTCCATTGCATTTGTAGTAGATTAAATTTCTGGTATTCCCACCTCCTGAGTGTTCTCTGAGTAAATTAATTCAATAACGTGAAACATTTTGAAACAACAAAACTTTGCTATTGGGGTTTTGTTAAGATTTGTTATGTCCTTATTGGAAAACCTCTTAAATCTTATTGAAATCCTTATTGAAAGTTTGAAATCTATCAAAAGTTTAAAATTCAAGTATGATACTTTTTGAATTTTCTCGTGAGAGCCCTTGAACAGTTTTCCTCTTATCGAAGGAGAAATTTTTGGGTGTGCCATCGGTTGGTTTCTTTCAAAAGATATTTGTTTTTTTGATTTTGGTTAAATTTTTCAAAAAGAAAGCACATAATTGTTCAATACTTTTCGATGATTTTTATATGTTATACACTCCAAACTTTCTTCTATAACTATATAAAAAATACTATAAATAGAATACTATAAATACTATAAATAGAACAGTTATGTGCTTTTTTTGAAAGATTTAACCAAAATCATAACAAAAAATATTTTTAGAAAGAAACCAACCGATGGCACACCCAAAAATTTGTCTTCGATTAGAGAAATTAAAAATGGTTTTATGTTCTTAGAAAACTTTAATAATCAGATTCCTCCCTGTATGAAAACTATCTTGAAATGATTATTTTCTATAGTTTTTCGTCATTAAATTTCGTATGCTGCATTATAGAAATCTTTATTATTAGTAATATCTTTATTATTAGTAATAAACTCAATAAGATATAGTGATAGTTAGTTCTCTTAAAGAGGTTTCGGCACATTTCGCAAACATTTTAGCACTTGAAGTTACGAAATTATGTTTTACGTTTGTAAGCGTTTCTAGCGGATCGCTCCAAATACACGAAGGAAGAATAACGAATTCCTGAAAGAGTGATCCTTGAAAAAATGTTGAGCTAAGTCAAGGTGTCGAGAATTTTGTTGCTTTGCCGTTGCCGGAGAGGAAATTTAGAGGATTTGGCTGTATCACCTCCAACCTATTTCTCCCTCGTCTTCGTCTTCGTCGAACACCGCATACTATTTTTTTATTATCCCATTTTCCAAGCTAAGCTTGGCAACTCGTCGACCAATCCACAAAACACTCTACATCATTTTAAGTTGTCCCTCAGGTAAACTTAAAAGAATTTCATGCACATGCATGAAACACACAGACATACACATACATGCACACCTATTGGCTTGCCCACATCAGCCTATCCCTGACCCGCCCCATTTAAGCACACGAAGAGCACGGGAACACCACCACATCAATTTCGAGCATTTAATCTTCTTTATATTTCTTTTTCGTTTTTTTTATTAGTTTTTGTTTCTTTGTCTGCTTCTTGACTTTTTTATGCATTTACATTTTCTTGGCAGTTTCGTTACTTTTTCTTTCTATTTTCTTCCATGCATGCTTTTTTCTCTTCTAAAACAATTTCCTTTGCACGAAAAAGGAATTAAAAAAAATGGAAAAAGAAATGAAAAAGAATTTAAGGAAATCTGTAAAAAAATTGAAAAAATATAAATATGCTGTTTTGCTTTGCTTCTGCAATTAGAATGCGTGTTAAGTGCAGATTTAACTGTTTCCCTGTTCGTCCGCCCGTCCGTCCGTCCGTCTGTCCATTCATCCATCCATCCATTCATTTGTCTGTTTGCCCGTCTCTTCGTCTTCAACCATTTGTTTGATCCGACTCACTTTTCCGCACCGGCTATTTGCCCTCATAATCAACAACAACAACAACAACAATAACAATGAGGCGCAGTAACAGGCAACATGAAAGGCTTAGATAAACGAACACAAATACAAACAGATGGACGAACATGCGAACATGTGTGCATGCATGCACGTATCGCGTTCGAGAATACATGGATATCATTCGAAATGTTAAAGCAAAATGTATTGCGAACAGCAACAACAACAACAATAACAATAACAACAACAAGGGTAGGGTAACTACGACAAGAAACAATAATAAAACAAAAAACAGGAGCAAGAAAAATAGCACTTGATTCCTAGCACTTTAGAAAAAGTTTTAAAGTGTATGTAGGTTCTTTACCGCGAACCCCGTAACGTTCTTGAACATTATCATCATCGACACAACCCTTTTTTCCTCTTCACCCTCCTATTTCCACTCTTTATTCTTTCGCATTTATTACTGCTCCCCCTCCGCCCCCCCCCTCCTTTCTCATCCCCTCTCGATCATTTTCGTACATTTTGTGTAATACCATCTGCAACCATCTGTGGTACACTTAAGGGAGGGGCGGGGAAGCGATGGGAAGTGATTGGATTGCCTGTCGGCTTGAAAAAAAGGAGGTACCGAATCTCGGTAATTTACTTTGGCACTATAGAGTACACCGAAAGAAAACTCATTTTAGAGCGTAAATCAATTCGGATTTCGCATTGCGTTCGATTGGGAAAACAGTGTGTATGAAATTTTAGGGTTGCCAATGACAAAGAAAAACGTCATAAAGTGTTTGAAAAAGGTAAATAACTTAAAGTGATCACTTTGAGATGTTGAGATATAATTTTTATTAAATACTAGAGTAAATTTTTTTCAACGAGATTTTCAATCTCAATCAGCTGTTTGGATGATGCGAGTCCAATTGGTTCGATTAGGTTCATTTCCTTGGACACGTTGTTTAAGATGGATATCGTATAGCGGCAAAATTGTTATGAAGCTTTAATAAATATCGAATTTTTATTTCTTACAGCTTTCTACAAAAGCAATCAGATGCGCCACCAGCATTTAAATTTTTAATTTTTTATAAAGAAATGTCGGAAATTGTTGCGAAAAAACTAATAAGGGCATATATTACAAGGCCTAAATTTAAAATAAATATCAAAATCTGCTTTTTGCGAAAGCATTTTAAATAGAAAATCAACGAGATGACGTATCTAATATTTTTACTTCTTTGAAAGAATGCGAAAAATGCAGGAGAAAATCGAACACTCATTCGAGAAAAATTGAAAAAGATATTAAATAATATTCGAAGAAATAAAATAGTACTCGACTTACTATACTTTTTAACAAAATTTAGTCGAATTAACTGAAATCAATTCGTCTTCTAGAAAACAAAAAATCATTCAAATTGAAATGATATAAACGTGGATATTTCTGCCTAAGATCTAAACAATAAAAATAAAACTACTTAGGTAGATTCAGTTTAATAAAATGCAGCATGTTCATTAAGTTCTAGAAAAAAGGATTTGTTCCTTTTCAAAGGTTAAATCGTTTTTCCATGGATGAAATCGTCCGAAGGATTATTATTTTAAAGATATAATTATTATCGCTTGCTCACTGACTCGTTCATTTCGTTCTTCTTCATTTCTTCGTTTGTTATAAGCTTTTTTTCAAAAACAAAAAGATATGGCTGCTAAAGAACGCAACGTATTGTATGTTCGATAACCACAAAGTTACCGCATTAGCCGATCTAAATTACGACTATTGTAATTTAAGATGCCTGGCAATCCTACTGACATCGTGTGTACGTCACTCATACCAAAGAATTTCCATTCGTTCATTTTATTTGTTAGAGTTGTACGGAGCGTATTGTTGTTTTTGTAAGCAAGTACGTAAATATCTTGTTTCATCCGACGTAACGACGTATGAACGGAATGCCATCAAGTGAACAGTCAAGGCAAACAGACGTAGAGAAAAAGACAGGTAGACAAGAGAAAATTTAATGAAGGAATTCATTGCACTCTGGGTCGGTTTTAAAAATATTGCTCAAAAAATGTTGTCCATTTAATTGAATCATTGAAATAAACAAATTTTATAAAAATATTTTCCTCTGCTTAGGAATTTTATAAATTTACTTCATTTTTCAAACTAATTTCTAAAAAAAATATAATAATTTATTGTCGCTTTTTCTGTTCCACCGTCCATACAAATCATTCTGCTGAACAGACGTAGCTTGTGAGTGAGTTGCGGTTAGTTTGTTGAGGATGCTAATAGTCATGTTCGTAACGTGTGGATAATGAAACCTTTTTGATACTCTACACTTAAAAGGATAATTATTAATTGCGTTCCTCCGTTTGTAACGCATTTAAAGGGATGTATCATGTAAAACAGTTATAGAGGCTTTATCATTTACTGCAATGAATCGTATTAGATAGATGATTAGAGTAGATAGATTAGAATAGTAAATCTTTAAGTAGTACGTACTTAGTACGTAGTATAGTACGTAGTATAGGTCGGAATATTTAAAGAAATTCAAATAAAAAAATGAGCTCCGAAATGATAGACATTACCTGACTGAGTTGAATCGTTTCTTATACCAAAATATGATGAAATAAATCTAATTGAAATGAGATTGGGAATGAATTCGTCCATGACTGATTTTGTCTCTGTCTTTGCTTTTGGCTTTTTTGTTTCTGCTTGTGCCTTTGTCTGTTATTTGTCTTTATCTTTGTCTTAAGCAATGTTCTTGCTTTTGGCTTTGTTTTTGCTTTTGACTTTGCTTTTACTTTTGTTTTTGCCTTTGACTTTGTCTCTGTTTTTATTCTTGCACCTGTCTCTGGCTGTGTTTTTATCTCTGTCATTGCCTTTTTCTTTGTCTTTGTCTCTGTCTTTGGTTTTTGGCTTTCTTGTTTTGTGCTTTGTCTTTGTCTTCTTCTTTGTCTTTGGCGATGTTAATGTTATTAACCTTACCTATGGTTTTGTCTTTGCGTTTGTTTTTGTATGTGTTTTTGTCTCTGCCTTTGTTTTTTTTATTTGACTTCGTCTTTACTAAAGTTTCGCCTTCACTACATTTCCGAATTGTCCTTCCTTTCTGTTTTTTCTCCTGTTCAAATTTTGAACGACGCAGATATAGCGCATTCGAGTTTCGACTAGGTCTTATTTATTTCTTCTTTCTCCAAATGAATGAAAAAACCATTAACGACAACAACAACCACTACGGGAAAAATACCAATTGAAAAAAAGACCAAAAGACTTTAAGTAAGTCCGATGGTAATGCGGTTTGCCGTGTAAATCGGTGGAACCGCCGACAAATGTCGTTCGGTCAGTTTAATATTTCTTCTGCTTGAGCTCTTTGCTCACCTCCCCCTCCCCCCCCCCCCCAGACTACCCAACTCTATCTCTCTCCCTCTCTTCTGCTTTTCCTATCATTAAAATTTATATTTCTTCGTTTATTAAAGAATAAATACTAAACAAAAAGAAATTAAGAGAGAAAATAAAAAGATGAAAACCAGTTTATGGAAGCATTAAACACGAGTAATATTTACCCGTAGATGTTGCAGTTGTTGTTGTAGTTGTCGTGGTAAGGTTTATATTGTTTTTGTGTTTTGTTGTTGTAACCGTCGTTACTGTTCTTGTTGGTGTTTATGACCAGTGAATATGATGAGGATGTCGGCGTCATCGTCATCGTCATCTTCCACGTCTATGAAAGCAACGACGATGACGATGATACTGACATAAATAACATTAACAACAACAAAAAACGATACGAGAATTATATATTTGCAGTGCATCGAACGTGAATCGAGTCGAACAGAGATCAAGAGAGATTCCTTGGCCACACCAGTCAGTCAGTGCTCCCAAATGATTTTCGTCGACGCGTGTTAATGTTGTCGTTAGTGTTGTTGTCGTTGTTGTTGTTGTTGTCGCTTGTTGTTGTTGTTTTCGTTGTTTTGACGGTGGTGGCGATGGCGATGCTTTCGGCTTTTTTTCGTTATGTCATTTGGTGGTTATTCGTTATTGTTATTGCTCCTCGTAATTGTAGTAGTAATAACAGTTGTTGTTGTTGTTGTTGCTGTTGCTGTTCTTATTCTTGTTCGTATTTCGTTTTGCATTGTTTTGTTGAAGATGACAAAATATCTGAGCAAAACTGTAAGCAGCAAGAAATGAAGCATAAGATTTATCTCTTTTCAGATTTATTTTACTTACTTTTTCTCCACTTTTTTATCATTCACTTCAACCTGTGTCTTCCTCTCTTATTTCCTTCCGTCCTTCCACCTTTTCGCTCATCTTTTTCTGTCTCTGCATTTTCCTCATTTTCCACCCTTCCCTTTGCCCTTACTCAGTTTTTTCCCCCGACTGCAATCTTTTTCTATTTCAAGATGATCTTATCGGTACTTTTTTACGCGCATCTCAATCGTCTGAGGAATCGTCATATTCCACGTGTTTTGTGTACCTTGTTATATCCTATACTTTATGTGTTTTTGCTTTTGTTTTTGTCTGGTTGTTTTACTTTTTCTGGTACTTTATCAATGCATGATATTATTGTCATTCTTCTGTCTGAATGTCATTGCTGGTATTGTTATTGCTATTGTCATTGTTGTCACGGCATTTAGACACACATTTATTGTTGTTGTTGTTGTAACCACTATCGAGTAATGATTTATGTTCTTATTGGTATTTAATCTTTTTTTAAAATCTTTTTCTCTTTTCTTTTTGGTATTTACTTTGATATCTCATGCCTTTGGGATTTCAAATTTTCAAGATGTTGCTCGTATGTTGCGTGATATCATTTGCATAAATAAAAATCTCTAAAGTTATGTAAATTTTTTCGTAATTGAATTGACATCAATGCATTCCTTTCAAAATCGTATTATTACAATGGAAATCGTTTGTAGGGAGTGGCTGTTTCAGAAATGATTCAGGCGCTAATTTTTTTGCATTTTTTTTCAACTGAGGATCGAAATCATCGGTAATGAACGGAACAGATACCCGATTGAATGGATTTTAACAGATTTATTCATCTTAAACAACATTTGAGAAACCAAAATTGAAAAATTCAACAAAAAAGTGTTGAAAAATATCTTTTGGAAATCCTTTTTATTTTTTAAAAGCTTTTTTCATTTTTCGTTTGAAATTTTTTTTTTAATTTTTAAAAATTAAGTTATCAGAGTTTCTTTTAAAAAAGATTTTTAATGCAATAATTTTTGTTCAAATTTTTCCTTATTTATATTTTCTATTTTGTTTATAGTTTTTATAGCGAAATATGGAATGCCTTTCATGAAATTGAATCTTCATTAAAATTTTAAAGGAAACTGATTTTTTTTTAATTTCTTAATTTTCTTAAAATTCCACGTGTAAATCTTCCATCTCTTTCTCTCAGTTTTACCTTCTCTTTAAACTCCTAAACAAAATCAATTCTATTGAAAATATTGTTAAAGATTTTACGATGCTGATTTATGACATAATTCTACGAAATAATTTTAATGAATCGAATTCTATTCTAAAACTAATAAATTTATTATTATCTTCTGTTTTGAAAGCAAAAGTCAATTTAATGAATTTTATTATGAATTATTAAAAATAGTTTTCATTTTCATTTCTATGGTCTTGAATAGGTTTATAAATTTACTACAAATAAAATATTGTCTCCCTATGAAATTTGTAACGTATAAATTTGTAAATTATAATTTGTAAAGATTGTTCTTGTTTAGTTTCCAAGGCGTTTAAATAATTTTATGAAGCCTAGAAATGCCCTTCAAGTCTATGGCTCTTTCGACGCAATAAAATTTTTTAACTGCAATAAAATT
Organism: Physocephala rufipes; assembly: GCA_963966595.1. Lineage (NCBI taxonomy): Eukaryota > Metazoa > Arthropoda > Insecta > Diptera > Conopidae > Physocephala > Physocephala rufipes. The sequence goes on along the minus strand of OZ016502.1, from coordinate 45,334,166 downwards.
TTGAGCTTTTAAAATTGTCTAAAATTTCATACATTTCATTTCATAAATTACAGCTTGCCTCCAGTCAGTGGACATCATCCTGAGCTCCCGTCGCGTTATTTCCTTTTCAGAGATAGAAATTTATTCAACTCAGAAAAGTGTCAGATTTCTTGCGGTTTAAATTTTTCAAAAAAAAAAAAAAAAATTTGAATAAATTCAAAGTAATTTTTTTGTAATAAAATTTATTAACAATAATACTTTTTAGGAATTATATAATTTTTGTAAATTTTATTCAAAAGCAAAGTTCTTTCTAAAAATTGTTTTAAGTCTAAAAATATTTGAATTTCAATTATTTATAAAAATCTTGAAATTTCGACAAAAAACTAAAAAACTTAGCAGACCCAATTGAAAGAAACTAAGACTCACATTCATCTTCTGCTTCTTCTTCAGGATCACATTTGTCAAAGTATTTATTGGAGTTTTAAAGAAAAAAACTTTTTAAGATTTCGTTAAATGAACAATTTATCATTTTGCATCGTGCAACGATATCTGAGATGACGGTTTCTGATTTCGGTTCTGGGTAGCAAAAGTCAGAGTTGAAAAACATATATCTAGATATATATGTATTTTTTAAAATCGTTCTACAAGAACAGAGAGAATATTCTTCAAATATTTGTCACTTCAGAAGCACGAATAACATGAAGGAGAAGAAGAAGAAGAGATATCAACTGAAGTAGGCGGAAGAGGAGGAGGAGCAACAATTTTGAGAGCGTGAAAAAAAATATACGCTCAAAAAATATTTCGAGTGGTTTTAGAAGTGTTTTTTGGCAGTGGCAAAAAGTAGCGAGTAGCGAGCACTTCCCAGGAATGCCTCAGAAATTTGTATGCATTTCGTTGCCCGATTCTCCCCAAGCACTTTAAACGATTGAATAAATCATTAGAGGAAGGAAGCAGAAACTAAGAACACAAACAACAACAAAATAATAACAATAACAACAAATGCAGCGGGTAGTAACTGCTGCTTAAATTAATTGCACGCCGCACAGCAACAATAAATGCAACAACAAAAACAACAATCGCAATAAGACAATGCAATGAATGCATTTGATGAAGTGTCGGATGTCGACCGACAATAACATTTACAACAACAACAACAACAACAACGACATCTGCTGATGACTACGAACGTGCTCAAGTAGCTTGAAATATCTTTTATATTGACACTTTCTCCAGTATCACAACGATAGCGCGATGGTAGCAGCAGAAGCAGTGCCAGCAGATAAACCAATGAGAACGCCAGACCTCAACAACCAAAAAATGTTTGCAGACCTTAAAAAATATCACACAAAAAACAATTTACAGAAAAAAAGAAGACATAAAAAAGATTAAAATAAGAAAGGGAGCAACGTCATGAGGGGGGACGACGACGCCATGAATGAATGTGACATCAGAGCATTTGATGTCAAATTTTGAAGTGCAGTTGGTAACACTTGAACGTCTTTCTGTTGGCGGAAATACGTTTGTTGGGGTCAGGACGTGTAAAAAGAAGAGCGTGTGAGGAAGTAATATGTGTGACAAAGACAAGGCCGACTAAGGAGAAAGGCTTGGTAGAGAATACTAAAGCAAAAAAAAGTCAAAGGCCGACAGATGATAGATAAACAGTCAAACCGTTTGGCAGACGGGCTTGCCTGCCCGGCAGCCTGTATAAACAGTAGTTACGAAACAAGTTACTGCAAAAAAGAAATAACATGTGCTTGAATTTGATGCTTGCAGGGCAGTAGAATGTCACAATGGCTCTAAACAACCGGTTATACCGGCATAACTTGACGTAACAGCGACAGAGGAAGAGAGAGAGAGACATATGAACACTCGCACATACCAAAAAAGAGACGGGTATAGAAAGTGTAGATATATTACAAGCAGTACTCTTTGCAATTTGTGCAATATGAACTTCATAACATTTATTACTAAAAGCTTCCGCCTGTTCGGTCCGACTGCTTGTTTTTCCGTTATTCTATCTATGGAAATTACGATTACGTTAAGAGTTCAAATGTAGATATCGTTACGAAGCTTCATAGCAATATATCTAGCATTAGGGCCTGTTTGAGTTTGAAAATAGATAAAATCGTAACAAAGGCGCATATTGTTAAGAGCTTTTATCCTTCTATAGAGTCCTAATTTTAACTTGTGCGTGGATTTTTAGAGATAAGTTTTTAAGTTAGTTTCTAGTGAAGAGAAATATTAAACATGTGATTTGATTTAATTGAAGCAGTTGCCACGGAAAACATCTTTATCTGTAAAAAACCATCTCTGGCCATTGAAGGATAGAAATAATGATTGAATCATAGGTTAAAGAACCAAAAGGGGACTCATAGTTTGTGTGGTGAGAATCCCGGATAATTCAAATAGAGAAGCACACAACCATTTCCTTAGTAAGCACTTCTGGCCCACTAAATAGTCTTCCTTTTAGATCATATATTTTTAGGGAGACCATTAAACGACCTCAGATCCTTGGATGAGATGTCATTTAAGATAAATTTTACACCGACATACAAAAGTGATTCAAAGGCACCCAAACTTAATATTTTACAAGTCACGACTAAAACAAATATATGGAAACTATTGGGTATGTCCAGCAAGGACTCATTAAACAGAATTATATACGTTTAATGTTCAAAAAAGCGAAGCTTCAAATTAATTGAATATTCTTCAGTTAATAAAAGTAATTTGACCCGATTTGAACAGAATATGATGTAGCTTTCGACTGGTACACTATATATTATTGCAAAAAAGGCAGTATTATGTAAAAAGTTAATAAATCGAAGTTTTATCATAGATCGAATTTAAATAAAAGTAGTTCTTTAAGGTTTATGTGATTAAAACATAAGAGGGCTTAATGTATAAGAGTTTTGGTAATAAAGCCTATCATGAAGCTTTGGAATTTTTTGGGTTGAGTTGGTTTTCGAAAAAATGCTATAACTAATGTCTTAAGGGAATGTAAAGGAAAAGAGAAACATAATAGTAAAGAAAATAAGAGATGTATGAACGAAGCAAAAGAGGCTGAAATACGGCACGAAAATTGTAAGAAGAATCGAGGAATACCATTGGGATTTACCACGCCACGAACTAAATCTTCAAACTAAAGCATTTCTCTCACGATATCGGTCTGTTTCTCTATTCCTATCTCTCTCTCTCTCTCTGTACCTTTCCCTCTCTCTTCTTCGCCACACTTTATATCCTTCCTCTACCCCGCCAATTGCTTTCTTCGGAACTTTCAACTGACTGCTTCCAGAGAATCGTTCGTTACCGTTTATTGCGTTTATAAAACCTTGGATTTTATTGTTGAACGTACGAGAAAATAGTTACAAAAGTATAGAATAATATATAAAGAAAAAATGAAATGAAAAAAAAAAAAAATAAAGAAAAACAAAACCAAAAATCAAACAAAATGAAGAAACACTTTGTGAAAAATGTGGAAAATATTTGGATAAAAATAATGCGTGCGTGTTAAAAGACAGTTTTGCCTAAACACAAATAGCACGGAAAAAACAAAACTGAACTCTTTTAGGGATAGACGTGAAGAAAGGAATCGCCGGAGGCGGGGGCGGGGAGAAAGAGGGATAGACAAGAGTATAAACATACAAAAACACTGGGGAAAACCATCAGGAGAAAATATAGAAAATGGAGCAAATAGAGGAGAAGTGTGTTGAAGGGAGTGGCGAGAGAAATTGACTGGGAAATAAAGTAAGGGTTACTTATGTTCAGTCAGCAAACGCCACAGGTAAATCGCTAAAAGTACTACAAGTTAGAGGGTATGAATAAAAATATATACGAGTATACCATATATATCCATACGTGTAGCTGTAGCATCTGGAGGCAGTACGACCGCGGCTAAACGACCGCGACACAGCTAATGGGCCGTAAACGATAAAGCAAGTAAAAAGAAAGGTGTGCGCAGCGGGGTTGCAGAGAAAAATAAAGGAGACCCCACTGGATCCATTATAGACGGAGTGGAGTGAAGAATGAAGTAAGAAGAGTTAGGGAGGGGGGATGAGACAATGGAGGAGATATTTATGGTGGGAATTTCTAAAAGCCGACGATGAGATATAGTAGTCATCGCAGCTATCGTTTAGACGGTTTACATGAATATATCAGGTTGAGCCTAATTGTGTTTAGGTATGTGTATGAGTTGTGTGTATGTGTGTCGTGGTGTTGCATCGTACCAGATATAACCACACCATAACGTCACACCGTTAGGTGAACGCAAGAGTTTTGAAATCCATTCCAACAATATTTGAATTTTACTATTTATGGCATATCTAGATTTCGATAAATAATTTCCCAAAAGCATTTTGTGATTTAGTACTATTTTGTTGTTGTTTTTCTTCTTCTTCTTGTTCCGCTATTACCCAATTTTGTTTTAATTTTGAAAAGCAGATATTTTATCGACTGAATTTCTGGATTCATTTTTCAAACGATTTGCAACAAACTTGATAAGTATTTAATGATTTTTTTGGAAATATTTATTTATATTCCAATAATAAATTATTGTTTAAATTATGCACATTTTATTATTGATTGTATTTTGGTTTTTAAGAAAATAATTGAAATTTTATGTGCTCTAATTTTATTATTATTTGTTTATAATTTTTCAAAAATTATTATTTTTAATTTGAATTTAATTTTGAAGAAAGAATTTTTAAAATTAAATTGTATTGAATTTTTGACAATTTTTTGTATTATTTAAGTGAATTTAAATTTAGTTTTATTATAATAAAAAATTTTGTTTTATAGTTTCGTTTAATTTTGTCAAAGGAGTCAAAGGATTAATGACAACTGTCTTCATTTAATTTATATATTCATATAAAATGACAATTTTTAGACTGAAAATTCTTCACCAATATTGATTTATTGAAACAATTTATTGTCCACAAATTCGAAAGAGATTCAAAATCTCGTTAACACCGAGTAATTCTCTAGAGAGTGTTGAGTCAAGTTTTATTGATGAATACATTTAGAGAGATAGAGAGAGAGAGGGTGGTAGAGAGAGACGTTTGGTTGGGGAGGGAAGATGACTTAGGGAAAGTTTTTTTTGTCTATCTTGCAAAGTGTGAAATATAAAAATAATTAAAGAAATTTTAAGGAATATTTTTAGAATGTCCATTTGGAAATGAGTTGAGGAAGGGGTGAAGGGGGAGAATACATCAAGGATGTAGAACAGACCTGAGGTTCATCAACTTCCAAGTTTTACTCTTCACTAATTTTAATAAATTTATAAAAATTTATTTATTTAATTGTAATGATTAATAAATAATTAGCTTCCTTCCACTTCGGTTCTAATAAATAAATAAATTAATTAAAATAATTAATTAATAAATTAATTAATAAACTTCCTCTCGCTTGAATTCTAATAAAAAAAAGTAATTTAAAATTATAATAAAAAAATTTTAAATTAATTTGATTCATTATCTGTCAGTTGCGTGTCAATCCTTTTACACATTCTATAATACATTAACGACATACGTCTGTTTGGAATTACATAAAACCAACAACAACAACAACAACAACGTCCATGCATTTCCTACTACTGACGGTAATGTGATTGGTCGTCTTCTCTTTGACTTTTTAATACACTCTAAAAAATGGGAAACGCTCGGTATTTAAATGGATTTTTTGATCTCTTAAATTAATCGTAATCGTACTCCAACGTACTTTATAAAGTGCAAAAAATTCTGTATTTTGTGTTTTCAAATTTTTTTATTTATACAATTTTTCTTTATTTTTTTTAAGTTTTAGGAAAAACTGTAATCTTTTTGTTAAAAATTCTGAAGAGCATACGAATCCTCTGAAACCAAACAACAAGTAATTATAAATTAATTTATAAATTAACTGAAAAGTTTTTATCTTAAGAATTTCTAGAAGATTATGTTTCTAAAAACAGGAAATTATTGAAATGCATATGCTTTTACGATAAATGACACAAACAATTTCTGAGAGTGTTAGGCGTCGTATTTAATACTTTTATAAGAAAAGTGACATTACAGCGTAATTTTGTCGTTGTTGTTGTTTTTAATACTGAGGTGTGAATAAATGTCTGACTGGGTGAATCAATTTTGTTGTTTTTTTTTTGTCAAAAAAAAAAAGAAATAACAATTTGACTTGATGTGAATATTTAATGTTTGCCTTCTCATCATGTCGTGACTGTCAATCCATTACGTAAAAACGAATATGAATGAGTCGAGATATATTTCATTTTTTCCCTCAGTTTTTCCTTGATTTTCTTGTCTTCTTTTACTTTTACTTGACTTTTTCATTTTATACTGCTACGCTAATGAGAAAGCCTTCTGAATGTTATTTCTTCCACCGCCCTCCCTTACCACCCCTCACCCACTTTCACGAACTTGTTAGTCTGATTTCGTTGGCGTATTATTTTTGTGACACTTAGAAAATGACTTTTGACGCCGCACAATCTTTTTGTCACAAACGATGTTTTTTCTTATTAAAAGAAAAAAGAAAAAAGAGAAAACATATAGAGTGGATATGCCTAGTGTTTGGATAAGAGGAGAGGATTGAAGGAAAGGGGAGTGGGTGTTAAGTAGGAAGAGTATGAAGATAATGGTGTTGCTTGTTGTTTTTTAATTAAAGCGTTTCTCCTTCTTAAATTTAATAGAGGTCAAGTGTTTGAATTTATGTGACTTCTTGATGACTGAATAGATGCGAAAGACAAATAAGAAATATCCGAAGTATTAGGAAAAGTAAAGTTGTAAAATGTTATGACAATTACAAAAGATATTGAAATATAAAAATAATGACATAAATGTAGTATTTTATGTTCTATATAATAAAAAATATAATGAGTAAAATAAAATAATACAAAATATTATATAAATATAATAAATATTTAATAAATAAAATAAAATATTATTAATAAATATTAAATATAATAAACATTAAATATAATAAAAAGTAAATAAAATGAAATATAACATTTATTCATACAAAACAATAATAAAAACAATAATAAATAAAATAAAATAAAATACGAAATATAAATATAAAATAAAAGAACTTAAATAAATAAAATAATGTAATTAAAAATATATTAATATAAATTATAATAAAATCGTAATGAATAAAATAAAGTAGTATAAAAAATATTAATATAAAGCGTAATAAAATATATGGTAATATAAATTATAATAAAAATAAATAAAATAATAAAATTAATTAATATAAAAATATAATAAAAAAATTTGGTAAATGAAATAAAATACAATAAAATATAAAATATAGCATATGATAGAAATATATTTAACGAAATAGAACAATATAAAATATATTAATAATTAATATAATAAAAAATAAAATAATACAAAATATTTTTAAATAAAAAAATTTTTTTAAAAGATTATCATAAAACATACAATAAAACATTATGAAATATATTAATATAAGGATTAACAAAAGTAGCAATAATATGAAGACTAAAGAATAAAAATTTAAAACTTTTATAAATTCAAACAAAAGAAAAAAATTCAAGTGGGAAAGATTAGTAAAAGCAATAAATTCTAAACCCGAAACATTGAAATTTTTTAATTTATCTTCTGTACAAAAATCGTTTGAATTTTTATAGGATTTTTATTTATATTTGAAAAGAACTTAGGGTTTGGTAATACCACGAAAGGATAAAAAATACAGGGTTGGACGGGACTATCCTTTGCTCATCCTTTGCACCTTTGCAAAAACGACCACAATCGTAAATCTTCCTTCTCTTAAATAAAATTATAGGAAGGAAATAGCTTTTAACTCGTTAATATCTTGGGCCCACTCGCTGAATGTAAACCAAACCGTAGAGGAATTGATTTATTGAGAGAGCGAAAAATACTTATGTACGATCGAATTCATTAAAATTATTACTTGTTTTAACTCTGTGAATTCATTAACTCCACTCGTAAAACAACAAAAAATAATTAATGGTGAGAAAGGAGCGAAGGGGGGGAGAGAAACGAATTATAAATTGTATTTAAACGAAGAGCATCGTCAATTTAATGTCGATAATGCTTGTTATCCTTCTGTGGCATATAGTACGCATTCTGAAACTGTATTGAATGAGTACAACAACATCAACAACAACAACAACAACGTCACCAACAATAGTAATAAATTGCTGCATTAAGTTGTTACCTCGATTAAAGTAGTCTTCGATGGTAAAAGTAATAAAATGACAGACTTAAGTTGCCCCAACCAACCGCCCTCTCCCCGCCTCTCTCATCTCCACCTTCCCGCGTTTTCATTTGTCGTTTCGCATGTTCATACATTTGAGGCTCTAGCCTCATTCATTCGACCAAATTATATTGTAAAATTTTAACGTTCTGATGGCGATCGCATTGTGGCAATGCGGCAATGTGGCAACGTCAGAGACAATGTTGGAGAGGCAAGCGGCGTCGGCATTGACATCGACAGACAAACAGACAGAAGGCATTGGCAAACGGCAATCACCACGCGTTGGTGTTGCGTGTGGAAACGTGTGGATTCGTAGAGAGGAAAGCCATGAAAGGAGGCAACATTTGATTGGCAATAATTACAAATTGTTGCTGTTACGTTTAATGTGGCGACAGCTGTTGATGATCGGACGACGGCTTTCTTGCTAGCGGTATGTCGTTGCTGTCAGTGTCGGCTGCTGCTGGTTTTTTTTACACCTTTCTTGTTTTCGTTTTTTTGGTGTCTTTTATTGATTTCGTTTTTTATTTTATTTGTTGCTTTGGCCTCTTAATTTCTTAACTTTCCAAATTGTTTTTTTGTGTGTGCTTTTGATTCATTTTTTATCTTGATTTAATCTTCCTTTTTTTTGTTACATTTATCTTCTACATTAGTGCCATTACAACAACAACTTTCTACCGTTTAGTGTCTAAGGTTTATTTGAAAAAAGTTTTTAAAAGTTAAAAGGAAAATGTTTTATTTAGTCTCGGATGATGCGTTCAGTGAAAGCAATAAATAAACACTTCGCAAATGCTACAAAGCAATCACAGACGGACAAACGGACGCATACACATACACGTGCAGACATACACTCGCTCACATACGCACAAACGCTCTGAAACAAACACAAACAGTCGAATGACATTTATACTTCGCCTCCTCACCAAATCTGTTCCACCGTCATGCCATACGTTCCTACAAGGATGCCACTATGTACACATACATTCATATATGGCTCCTTTCTTTGACTATCTTTGATTGTATTAATACCACCATTTTTCTCTTGAGCTTCCTTTCGAATCTCGTACGTACGACGAACGAGTACGTTCACTAACTTGTGCGTTTGTGCCGTGTGTCGTCGATTCATCCCGATGTTCCGATACTTTTGCCACTTCGTGATGATGAAGCCTTTTAACAAAGAATTCCATTCATCTTTCTTTCTTCAATTGAAATTTTGCTGTTTTTTATCACCCTCTACTCTCTTTGCATTTCATTTCTTTATCTTTGCAGGCGTCGATGCTATGCTTCATCACAGCTCTGTTTTTCACATTTCGCCGCCTACCCATTCCGCCCCCTTTTTTGAAATTGAATCCTTTTGATTGCGTTGCCACCGGTATCAATCGCCGCCGTTTCGTTTAGACGACAAAATAACGTAGAGAGCACTTCATTATATAGATAACCGTCTATTTGGTTCAATTCTATAGGTTTTTCTTTTTACCGCAAAGGAAAACGATTAATTAAAACCATTTCCATCAGCAGTGCATATCACGTACATTGTTTGTCTGACTGTCTCCATCCCGTCGTCTACTTAACTAACTCTGTATCCGTCTCTCTCTCTCTCTGTGTGTGTTTGTCGATCGGTTTATCATTCCTATTGAATTGAATTGAACTTAATTCTGGGTTTGGTTTCGGTTTTTCTCCCCTCGTGGTTACTCATGAAATGAAAGTATCCAGGTATCCTTTGAGAAGTCAACCAAACAACTTCAACTGTTTCAACATGCAAACCTACAGATTTGTCGTCAACGAGACGTGTATAATGAAGCAATACACTTATGTAACAATACTTCAACTAATCAGTCAACCACTAGTCAATAAATCCATCAACCAATGAATGGATTTTAGTTAAAAATGAATCAATTGTCAAGGAAATGTAAGAACTATTCGAGCAAATATGAATTCAAAAATGAAATAATTTAATTGAAAAAAATAGAGACTAGCTTTCAACGATCGGCAGGAACGTCTGAACGAAAGAACTAACGAAATGTGTTTGCATAATTTAAAAATTAAATAAATATGAATTCACCTAAACTCATCTTGAAATTAATTTAAAGTCATCCTGTCATTTTTTGGAGTGATCAATCAAGCTGCTACTTCATTATTAAATACTATCGATCGTCAATGTTTGCTAATCGTTTTTTATCCAGCACCAGCACTTTCAAAAAAAGACCATTCAGAATATCTTCTACTAATTAATAAATCTACAAATTTCATTTTCTATTTTTCGAAAATGAATTGACTAAACTATCAATATGATCAATCAAATTATCATCTTACTTATTACTAAATGATCGTAAAACGATTCACCAAAAAAATGTGGTTTTCTCAAACACCATTCGGAAGGTCTAAACTATTTACAACATTTACATAATTAATGATTGACCGACTGACTTCTACTCGAATGTTAACCTCGGATTAATCGTCAAAAGTCTAATTAACTTCTCACCCCTTAATTAGTTACCAACCCGATGAAATCGATCAGTTAAATGTGGAAAAAAATAAATAATGAATCATTAAGTTTTTCAATGATTTCTTTTTGAGAATTTTAGGCTTTGAAATGGAAAGTAAAATTTTAGTCAAAATTAAATGTAAATTGAATTTAATTTAAAGACCAAGAAAGTAAAGATCAAGTAGGAACGTTTTCGGTCTTTTCAAAGCTATATACCCTTCACCCACACTGTAAATTTATGGTTAAATTTTAATAATCAGTTAACCAGTTTTAATAACCACGCCCGTTTTGTGTTTGATTTTAGATGATTTGGAGCTAGTTAGATTTTTGAGCTCAAGAGTGAACATACCCTGTTTCCTTCAACTGCACGGTGGTATAATTATCCGTGGACTAATTGAACACCATAAAGAAATTCACCACAATAACTAACCGAACTTTACCACACTGGCGTCAGATTTTTAGCTTATTAGGTGTTTAATTCATAACGAGTACAGACAAAAACGTAACAAAATCGGAAGGTCCCGACATTTGTTGATCGTTGGCAATTCAATAAAATACTGTTTATCTACTTTTATTTATCATCAACTTTTGTTATCATTTAAAACGAACGATTAGCACTAAATTAATTCTTTGGGCGGTTATTGTTGATCAAACTACCTTCAATCTTTATTGCTAAGACATTTCTCACCAAAATTTCAATTCTATAAATAAAAATCTCACTAACTAAACTAATTTGTTGATTGTTGTTCCCCTTTCCCCGCCCCCGTTCACGTTCACTAGTTTTTATGAGTTCTATTTTCCATGAAAGAGCTCGTCTATCATTCACCTCTCTATCATAAATTATTGCCAATAGAAATCTTGATCAAAGAAGTTGTGAAGTTACAGAGGTTGATCTTTCTTTGGAAGGGGCGTTGATTGGAATTGAACTCTTGATTTAAGTGATTAATTTGAATTCAATTCTATGGAAAAGTAATTTTATATACCTTTAGGTATTCCATCAGGATTAAATGGTATATTACAAAGACTAAAATTGTTTGAATATTGGTTGGTTCATTTACAAAGATTTGTTCTAAGGCACTTCTTTAACAATTTCTTAAAACGCTATTCTTTATTTCATGATTAATTATAATCAAACTGCAATATCGATTTCGTTTGACAAAGAGTTTCAAATTTATTCGTTTTCTTTATCGATGTTTGTGAAGATGGATAGATAGATATATTGCTCAATTTATAAAAGGATAGATAGATAGATATTGCTCTATTTATAAACAGATCGATTTACAAAACTCGTTAAGTAAAATATAAATATATGCGTTACGCTTGAAAGAATTCGAATATTTTTGCTGAATTCGCTGAATTTAATTGTTTATACGGATTTCAACAATAAGAACTTCTTCTACTTGTTGTTGTTGTTGTTGGTCTCTCATTGAGCTCCCACCGTTTCTAGGTTACATTTACTGTTTTTTTCTTCTTCGTCAGCTTACAAACCATCCAACAGTTGCTTGTTCATCGCACCAGTTGCATAAATTTCCTCCATGCAGTAACTGACGTTTGTATTATTCATTAATGCAGCGATGTAGGTCGGCATGCATTTCTATAAATGCGTGTGTTACACGTATATGAGTTCGTGTGTGTGTATGTATGTGTGTGTGCTTTTGTGGTTGGTTGTGCGCGTTCAGTGTTCGTATACGTATGTATATTAATTCCATATTTATTAAGCTGATTAGTATATCATCCTTTTTGCCTCTTATGCTGTTTCACTTTCACCTTCTGAACGTTATATAACCATTCGAGTTCAGTCTTCAACAAAAATCCTGCCTGTGATTATTATTATTTCTGCATACATTTTACTTTATCAAGGACTTCTTTTCATCTCATTCCTTCAGCCATGGTCTTACCTATTGTTTCTATTTTTCTCTGTATCTCGTTATATTCCTCTCTCTCTCTCTTTCTTCTTTCAAAATTATGCCAAACAGAAATCTTTCAATACGTGCAATCCTTAATTTATTACATCCTGTTGTCTATAAATAACAAGAGGAACCAGTTTACGAAAGTACACTGAAAGAAAAAGAAATAAATCTGTTATATGGAATGCTATTTATATATATTTTAAAATATAGAAACCTTTCCGGATTTAGATCTGTCTAAAACAGGAAATGTTAGACATATCCTTGCTAATTTTTTTTATTCAACGAGAAAATCAACCGAAATTATGTAGAACGATTATCCTTAAAAAATTAATGAAATACATATTACAATTTTTTGACAGAATTCACTAAAAAAAGTAAAGACTGGAAGATTTTTAGCTCGTTGCTTCTTCCTAGATCGGAAATATAAGTTGATCGTACTCCATACGGTCATGTATCTAAATTTAGTTTATTAAATTTTCATTTTAATTATTTTAAAAGTGTAAGACCTGCAGTAGATAACGCAAAGATCTGATGCAGAATTAAATTTTAATCTTCTTTTGTTTTAGATTCGATAAAACCTAAATAATTATGAAGAAAAAAATCCGTTTTGTTTTTTGTGGAAATCCTTTAACAAGGTTTACAAAATATCACAAGAATATACAAGATATAGCTTTAATTTTATTTGCCCTTTTGAATACTGTAGTCTTTTTCTTATGGTTTCATTTCATTACATTCCACTCTTTCTCAATTATAAATATCCTTCATCTTTTACAAAAATGGAACAATTTTTTTAAGAAAAAACTACAATTTGTAAATATTTATTTTTTTCGTCATTGAAAGTATTCAAAATGAATTTCTATGAAAATTCAGGAAGAAATAACAACAACATATTCTAATTAAAAACTCTTATAATTTCCCCACAGAAGAAGCACCCTGTATGCTTGTGAGGAGAATGCTTTAAACCTTAAAAAAGTACTTTTGTTTGCTTATGAACTTACCTTTTACAGCTATAAAATCTTTAAAGGATCCAAAGTGAGCTGAGTTAGAAGGAAAACTTTAGTCTTTGCGTTCATCATTCTCTTAACCGCCTCTTCGGCAGAGCTTCGGATAATTCCCCCTTTACCTCTTATCCGCATCATCGGTTAGTTACTTTCTTTTCTTATTAAAATTGAAATGATTTTCTCAAAAGAGAATCAACAAATCAAAAAAAACCAACAAAAACGGACGGACGACCGTTGCTGGAAAGCTTTTCAATTTCAAAAGAAAAAAGACGAATAACAATAGATCCATCGGTATCCTTCCAACCGTATATTTTCTGATACGGATACATTACGATATCGTAAAGTTAGTTGATGATTGTCATGAATATCAAAAGGATGGAAATTTTTCTATTTCGAATTTTGGTTTGTTGTTTTATAAATATTGATGAGAGGGGGAGGAAGAAGCCCAGATATTGTAAAGGTGGGAGGGCGGGTTATAAATACACTCGAGAATTACGAGGACATTCGAAAAAAATTACTTCCTGAATACGTTTGAGACTTCCAGAGAAAATGAGTAAAATATTATCATGAACCGCATTTTCCACACTTCAACAGTTTCGTTTTCTGCTTTACTCTCACCACGTCGCCTCCATTCCCGCCCCCAACCCCTTCTTACTTCTCTGCAGTAGTCATTACGTCGCAGAAAAGCTGAAACATTAATTTCTTTTTCATTAAAAACAAGATTCTTGTCGAAATGTTTGACGAGAAGGAAATCATTGAGGAAATATCAAAGAGAAAGCAAAAGCATCGCAACAACAACAACAACAACAATAATAATAATAATATTAACAACAACAACGGCAACGATACCAATCAAATGTAAACATATACCGTTACTTACAGTTACTTGAAAAGTAGGGAGTCGGCAGTGAAAGAGCGAGGAGAGAACGGGGACGGCTATAAATAAAAACAAATGGATTTGTGTAACTCTCTCTCGCTCTCTCTCTCTCTCTCGCAATTGTTTATTTCCGTTTCTTGCTTCATTAAACAGAAGTTTATCGATCAATCCATTGCAAGAAAGTTGAAATAAGTCAAAGTGTGGTCTCATACTCTCAGACTTTACACCCTCACCCGCATCATCTGTCTGTGCCGACGACTGTAAGGCATACAAATTATAAAAGAAGAAAAAGGAAAAGACCGAGTATCGCCTCAATCAATACCGAGACCCGCTGGGAAAATCATCGATCGTAGCGAGGGATAGAGAGAGAGGGAGGGATACGAGTTTCCCCTAAAGAGGGTTCCCCCATCAATTTTCTTTAAAATATTTTTATTATCTTTTCAGAGACTCTTAAAGGATTTATATAGTATTAAGACTAATAAAAAAGAAAATTATGATTCAGATGCCATCCTTGGATTGCTTTTGAGAAAGGCTAATCGATGGTAGGGGAGAGTTGTTCTGCTCTGTTTTTTTTCTTTGTGGAATTCTTTTCTGTGTGGCGAAGGTAATTTATTACTAAAGATATAGAATCCACAATCCAGTCAAGGGACTGATTATCATAATTTTTCTTTTCTTTATTGATTGACTCCATTTTATGAACCCTTAAGTTGCGAACCTCCTCATGTTTCGCCCCTTCGTCATCCCTACGCCACTGCAGTTTTTTTGAAAGAAAACAAAAATTTTGCTTGATATTTGAAATTCACTTTTCAAAGTTTTTTTTTCGAAATCGTTTAAAATATTACCTGGAAATCGTTCAATCTTTATCTCTTCTTCAAGAATTCTTTAGACTTTTTAAGACAGATTGAATTGAACCGCGAACTGAAGTCTAGATGAAGAAGAAGAAAACTAAAACGAAAACTTTTTGAAAGTTAAAACTAGAAAAGCTTTTTCTTTTATGAAACGTTTAAATTTACATTTTTTTCTCAAAGCAGATCCACGAAATCGAAGACGACGGGGAGGCGGGGGGTGACTTACGGTAACTTGGTTTCCATCTGTTCTAAAAATAATCAAGCATTTACATTTTTTCTTTTTTTTTTTGAAACATTTAAAAGAACGCACGTAAAATGGCTTTTAGATAAAGTCAAATGGATTTAAAATTTATTTTGTGGATTGGCTTTTCATGATATCGTATTGTGTATGAATGCAGGTTACGAACTACGGTGGGGTGGGTGGGGTGGTTCGGTTGGTGAGGAGAAGTCGGACTAGGATGGAGCAGAGTATTGTGGGAGCTGTGTTCGGATGTGGAAGGGGAGGGTGAGAGGTATTGTGGGATTCTGAACTTCTATATTGAAAAGGTAAATATATTGAATGCATCTAATAATTCCAAATAACGAAACAATACGTCGGGGGGGGGGGGGTGAATAGAGAAGAAAGAGGCAAGACAACTCGAACGCATCAAATCGTTCATTAGTCAACTTCATAAATATAAAGAATAAATGGAAAATGGAAAATGCATTCACGTGAAAGTGAATCCCTTCGGTAAAGGCAATGCGAAGACCACGAAATCAGATCACGATTTATGGATGAAACTAAGTCAAAATTACGTCACTGCAATAATGCGATGTCAAGCTGGAGGTGACTTGGCTTTGTTGCTCGAGAATGCCGCAGCGATGAACCGCAATCACATTCAATTTTTCAGAGGATCAACCGAATAAATACCTATAAAACGCGATAGTCGAGTAAAACGGAAAGGAAGGGGAGAGAAAAAACGATAGATAGATAAATGAACAGAGAAAAAAGGGGAGATAGGGGGCGAGAAAGAGAGGGAGAGAGAGTTGAAGAGAGAAAGATTTATTTATATGCCATTAAAAATTCGCTGGTAGATTGTCATTTATTGTCGTTGACGTCGTTGTTGTTGTTGTTGTTGCTCGTTTGGTTGGTTAGATGATCGTTTTAAATAACAAAATCCAACAACTTCACCTCGTTGTAACCGCAAAATAAATCACCAAAAGTGTCCGCCAGCCAGTCAGCCAATCCGTGCATCCTTCTCGCTAGCACTCGCAAACTGTTTGGAGTTGCTGCCGCCGCACAACCCCCCTCCGACCCTCCCGGATTGCCATTACCTTTACTTACCCATCCAGTCGTAGGCATAATCGCTGCAACCATTTTAGTCATATCTGCATCCACTCCTTCGCTAATATTCGATTCTTTCCATATTAAGATTTCTTGTTCTTCTTCTTCTTCTCTTGCAGTTGCACCGTGTGCCTGAAATAATGCCGCCGACAACAGGAATGCACTTCAGCAACGACGACACAACGTAAAGCCAGCCAGCCAGATATAGTCAGTCAGTCGATGAGTCGGTGAGAGAGTGGATCTGATGAGTTTGCATGAATGGTGGTAGGTCATAGAAGTGCGCTTTTTTTGTATTTGCTCTCACCGAGAGCAAAAAGTCTCGTATCAGCATTAGCACGAGATACCGAGAAGACGGAGGTCTAGTACGTGAGGCGATTCAGAGCATTCGAAAGCAAGAGAAAGAGACAGAGATAGAAATTGACAGAGAGAGAGCGGAAGTGGTTAACAGAAGTGTGGTAAAAGAAATCTGCAGCAACCACATAAATTTCCACGTTGCCGCCAGCACTACAAACCACCGCCAACAACAACAACAACGTCGGCAATGAAAGGAAAAAATATTGTTATCAGTGGAAGAGGAATAAATTTTGAAAATTCTTTTATCAACGACAGTAAAACAGGCGGAAAATCGACAGTGAAGAAACCATAAAAAACCATTCGCTACGAAATCTATTTCAAAGGAACCTCTTAAGAGGGTTTAGCCAGCAACAACAGCAACAACAACAACAGCAGCAGCAACAATCTAAAAACAAAAAAAAAAACACGTTGATAATATAAGCAAACATAAGAAAAAAAAACGCCGTCGAAACCAATCGAAAAAAAAAGAAACGAATTTATGAAGAAAAAAAAAGTCATATTTTGAATACACTCCTCGTTGAAAGTAAACGCTCGGTCGAGTAAACAAAACGCACAAGAAACGTCAACAAAAAAATACACGTCGATACGATATGATGTCGTACGTAAGCGTAACAGCGGAACGGATGACGATGATGTATCCATGCATTTTTTAATACCGAGTGTAAGTTACGTGCTTGTCATTCGAATTCGAGATCATCCTTACGGAAACCGAGTAAGTAAACGTTTTTTCGTGTATGTGTGCGTTTTAGTGAAAAAAAGATTTAAAAGGAATAATAGTAATAATAATAATAATAAAAACAATAACAATAAATAAAAGCCAATCGATAAATATATTGGATTGAGATGCGATAGGATGAGATGAGTTGACAAGAATGCAATAAAATATTCAAGTTGAATTTGTAAAATCAGAAAAGAGAAGAAAACGCCAAGTGTGTAGTGTCTTAGTATCTTAATATCATCTGCAAGATGTAAAACAAGGAAGAAGGAAATAAGACGAAGAAGAAGAAGACGAAGAATAAGAACTGCAACATCGGCATCCGCGGCAGAAATGAAGTCAAGAAGTGTAACGACAACAATTTGTCGTCGTTAGTCGTTTGTAACGAGTATTAACAGTAGTGGGTTGCTACTATTACTTCTACAATTATTACTACTACTACTACTACTACTTTTTCGTCTTCTTGTTTCTTCGTCTTGTTCTTCTTCCCTATCTTCTTCTTTTTCTCCGTGTTTAGCTATTTAATGTCAATTTTAAATTTTCAGAGCATGAATATAAGCAAATAACATTCATTCCTTCGTAACACAGCTCGATTTATCTCAACGTCGTATGAGATACGAAATTCGACGACGTTTCTTAACGACGTCTAAACAAACAAACAAACAAAATGAAAAAGGGAAAGAATTGTAAATAAAAAATTTCAAGGGAAAAGAAAAAGGCAAAAAACTAACAAATAAAACGTAAAGTAAACAAACTAAGAATAATCCAAAAGCCAAAAAAGACATTCTTGTTGTTGTTGTTGACAAAGTAGCTCAACAATAATAACAAACGGCCACTACCCAAGAAGCCGTTGCCGTCATCATCCATCGACGCAAACACTATCATTCATCATCGGTGCAATTTAAATCAAGCAATTAGATAACAAACAGTTCGAACGGCGGATCGATTGATCCCATCATCAAACGATCAAACGACAAACTAATCGACCGATTGACTATCGCTCGCAACCGACACACAATCGGTTGATCGTTAACGTTGTAGGAGGAAAGATGTGTGGAATTTTGGGTGTTTGGTCGCGTTGTATTCATTATCGTAGTGAACGTCGTCGTCGTCGCATCTGGACCGTAGTGCACAATTAACGTTTGAATCGACTAAAAACAAAGAACAACAACAATCAAAACAATAATAAAAATAGAGAGCACATAATCCTCTACACGCATTCCCGCAAATAAGCGCGAATTAAACCAACGCTGCATTTCATCGTCATCTTTAATCAAATTAATTATAATCATTCGTTACGCGTTACGTCATTATCGCGCTAACCGTATATTCTCGTAATCGCTGAGTCGCCTTTATCGCCGTCGCCTACGTTGGTTAATTATTGTTTCGTTATCGTTTCGTTCGTTATTGTTTTAACTGTGCGTTACTCGCCGCCAACTAATTACTAGCTGCATTTAAATGTTAACGTAACGAGCATTCGTTGCATTCCTTCTACGCATTAATAACGTTCAGCATTTACAGTATTTGTCGGTTTCGTTTCGTCTAACGTTTGTTACGTCTCGCGTAACGTAATTAATCGGGAAAGTTATTGAAATTTAGAAAAGAAAGAAAAAGAAATATTACAACTTTTACCGCTAACCCAGTAAAAAAGCATCAACACAATAAAAAAGGAGAAGAAGAAAGAAAGTACGTCTAATAGCTTGACGCTTACTCTGCTACCGATGGACGATGCTCTTCTTCTTCTCTACCATGAAGAACAGAAAACCGAGACCGCTGACACCGCTGACGCCACTCAAGCGTCGCAGCTCGCAAAGACTCAACAGCGAACAGCAGAGTCGCAAAAAAGAGAGCAAAAGCGGGGGCAGCAACGCAATTGGTTTCGACAAAACGAACATTGCCCGCATCACCAGCATCATCGACTTGAAACGACAACCAACGTCCAGCAACCGCAACATTTTGTACAATTCCATCATGATCATCATCGTCGCAATTACAACGACGTGGTCTTGCGGTTCGCTTTTACCCACTGCAGCCGGCCTTGCGGTGGGTGGTGACGCATCTAGCGGGAATCTGACCGATTTGGGTAGCTCGGGTGTGTATGAAATAGAAAAATTGTTGGATTGTTGTAGACGCGATGGTATATTCGGTGCATAGATGATGACGACGGCCTTGAAGGCCCTCGCCTCTTTTCCATTCTACCTAACCTCTACCTTCCCTCCCACTGTTTCTCCTTCCATCCGTCTCTTCTTCTTCTTCTTCCTCCTCCTCCTCACGTTCTTTGTTTGGCACAATTTCCTCTATTTAAAAATTTTCTTTACATTTTCTTCAACTTCCAAACGTCAATTCTTTTTGGTTAAGCATCAATTAACCCAATTTTTGCACCTGAGAACCATGCGTTCGTTCCTTCATTCATTCACTCATTCATCCATTTGTGGACTCGTGTAGGTTCTCTTGTTTTTTTTTTTTGCTGTTTTTGCTTATTCCACAACATTCTAGTTTGTTTATTCAACACTTGATTTTTTGCCAAATCTGCCAACTCGAATTTTTCTGTACGACAAGTATTTGAACTCTCGTCGTGTCGTGTCTTTCGCTCTATCTCTCTTTCTCTCTCTCCCCTCACTCACTCACTCTATCTCTCTTGTCCACCCACTCATTTTATCCCACACATATTCACCCACTTCAATCCTCGTTCCACTCGCTGATTTACCTTTCTGTCCTTTTTCTTTGCCTTGCCTTTCCTCCCCCCCCCCCTTGCCTTTTTTCTCTTTTATCTCGTTTCAGGTTGGACGCGGTGTTTCGATGAAGTTGGTTGGTTTTTGGTTTGATTTGGTTGGATTGAAGCAGTTGGCATCAGCATCATCATCATGAGGATCAAGAGAAGGGGATGTGGAAAGGATCAGCAGCAGCAGCAGCAATGCGTGAAAAGTGGATTTTTGCTGTTGTTGTTTTTGCAGCAGTTCACTCTTTACTAATTAATTATCGATTTCTTTCTATTGCAGACGACCGTGGAAGAAAATGTGGAAGAAAAATATTTTTTTCAACTCAATTGATTTATTTTCAGGAAATTTTTTTAATTAACAAATTTTCAGTGCAATTGATTTATTTTTTTTTAAAAGAAGGTTTTCTTTAAATGAATTATTATTATTATTAAAGACAAAAAATTCGGTTTAATCAGAAACTTTTATCCAGCAATAATTTTTCAATAGTTTCTTTTCAGAAAAAGTGAATTTAAATTCAGCAAAATTTTTCTTTTCAGCAAAAGTAAGTTTTCCAGTAAACAACTTTCTAAAAGAAGCGAAAGTTTTAAATAAAACAATAATTTGTACTTATTTAAGACTTTTAAAAACGTATCGTAAAAAGAAATTTATTTCTATCGAATGTTTTTCCAAAAGAGCTTTTTAAATTGATTTTGTTCTCTTTCGAGAATTTCATGACTTTTTTCAGATATCCATCAAAAAATATTGGCAATAAGAAAAAGTGCTAAAAGTTGAAAATTGCTTTTTTTATAAAACGGGTAAGTACATTTATATTTATATATAAACGCTATTTAAAAAGTCCTTGAAAAATCTAATTTTCAAAAAACAATTAAAAACTCATTCATTCAACTCTTGAAATAATTGAAAAATATTTTTTTTTCTCATGGAAATTTCAAAAATTCGTTATTAAACGCAAGAGCTCTATAAAACCTCAACTTCATTTAATTTTCTAAAAAAAACTTATGAGACTTACGAGAACGGTTATGATGACTAGAGTAGTATAAAATTAATTATATAGAGCTAAACTAATTTGTGTTTCCATTTACTGTTTTTTAGACGTAGACGAGTAACAGCAATGGCAGTAGCAGCAGCAGCGGGAGCAACAGCAACAGCATCAGCACCAGCAGCTGATTGATGTTTAATGTTGGAAGTGTTGTTGTTGTTGGTTTTTTTTTTTTTGATCACATAAGAAGCACCAGAATGTTTGTTTTAGGGTAGAAGAGAAAGCAGCACAAATTTAGAACTTCGATGCGATGCCATGCGAACACTAGTTGACGTCGCAGCTTTAAATAGTTTCTAATTTTCAAAGTAAGTGAATATCGTAAAATTTTATTAAAATACTAAATTATACGATCTACTTAAAAATAACATCAAAATGCAATATAAAAATATAAAAAAGAGGGAGCGGTTAGTAAAGGAATGTGAAGAAACTAAATAATTGCTGATTAAAAATAAGACAATCATTTAACTAAAGCTAAATTTTCTTTCAATATGAATAACACACGTGAATATTTCAAATTTTATCCTTGCCGTAGATTACATTTTTATTAGCATTCTCGAGTTTAGTAAAGATATAAATTTCATCGTAGAAAATAGTCATTTTATTAATTTATGAAAAAGTAGTTTTTATTAAAAGAATTTGAATTTTAGGAACGTAAGGTTTTTCTTCTTTATAATGGCTGATTTTTTTGTGAAGGCTTAGTATTCGGAATCGTTAATAAAAAATATTTAGAAAGGTTTTTCATTAAAACAAACGATTATATATTCATAGTTTGTAATTATACAATTTATGATAAAAATCCATATATTCAATTTGTCTTTTTTTAAATTAAATTTTTTTATAATCTCAAAATGCTCCTTAAGAAAAACACAACCTTTTCTTGGGAATTACCAGAGTCCAGTCAGTGAATTTTCGGTGGCGCATCAAATGAATTGAAATTCTGTGTTTTGCATTAATTTCATCTAGCTATTCTGTTATCTAGCAATTCCTGCTTTCCTGACAAAATTCGCGTGAGAGGTTGAATCATTTGATTTTGTTGATTTCGAATGATTAAAAAGATTAAGGTGCTTATTATATTTCTAAGAGATGTTAACGAGTCGCGAACGATGAAAAAGGGTAATCTAAGAGACGAGGTGTTTACCTCGTTTTGCTCTTACGTCTCGTTTGTGGTGGCTAATATATTTACAGTGTTGGAAGGTACAAATTTTATAATACTCAATGTGGTGAATAAACAGAAATTAAAATCAGTTGTTTTTCTTCACGAAAATTCTTAAAATAAACATAGCTACAATATAAAATAAACTGTGCAATATATTAATATAATAACATTTCAGCTTTCTTTCGTAAATTTTCTTAATTTTCTGTCAAAAGTATGCACCAATTCTATTTACAAGAGCCGCTTTCCAAGACTGTAAACAAACCTTGTGGTTTCTGACAAGTTGCACAAAAAATTCCCGGTAATTTGCAAATGGATACGCGGGTGATTTTCTATGCTCTCGCGTTTATTTTTTCTATTCCCCGTTCCAGGTTTTTTTCTGTTACAATACATTAAATACATTTCATGAAATTCATCGAATAAAAATTAAATATTGTTTAAATACTGTTTTCACATGTTTACATGTTTTCAAATCCAATTAAATTCAAATTAAACTAAATTAAATTCATTCATTTCCAAGTCTCTGTTTTCATTAAAAATAGTACAAATAAAGTTTAAAATTAAATCTTCCTAAAAATCTTCTAATTTTATATGGAGACGACAAGTCAAAAGCACTCGTCTTTTTTTAGCAGAAAAACCTACTTTCACGTCTCGACTCGTCTCTTAGATTACCAAAGAGACGAGGAGAAAAGACGTAACAAGCGAGTTGAATAACGACCCATCTTTTGGATTACCAAAAGACGAGTTTTTTGATTAGCAGCTGTTTTTCAGTACAAACATTTGCGTGTGTGTGAAGTTGGCACCTCATCTTTGAAAAAGTTGAATTTTCTTCGGAGTTCTGAATGCACCCCAAATAGTTCTGGAGTTCTCTGCTAGTTTTGGGAATAGTTCCGGCGAAATAAGAAAAACACAAAATTCCAAAGTTTGGGGGTGCTAACTTCACAACGTAATAAAAGAAAAATGGCTATAACTTTTGAGTTTTTGAAAATATTTACTTAGTGTAGAACAATTTTCTCCAGAACTATTGGGGTGCTATCCGGAACTCTAAATTTTTTTTTAAAATTCGAAAAAAAAATTTTTTTTTTAATAAAAAATTTGAAAATTTTTTTTTGCTTTAGAGTTCTGGATAGCCCTACCGCAAATATCAATATCTCTATTACTGTCAAATATTACTTCAGCAAATTATATACAAAAAACCAAATTTTTTTTTAAAAAAAGTAAAAAATTCTCATAATTTTCGAAAAACAACCTGTGGAGAATAGGTCCCCTAACAACATTTTCATGGCTTTGGGGGTGCTATTCAGAACTCCAATAAAAATTTTATATTTTTGAAAAAAATATTTTTTTTCCATGGGTCGACTGTAGGGTGTCAACTTAATACCTCCAAAGTTCAGAACTATTGGATTCTCGACCGGAACTGTAATAAAACTTATATATTGCCAAAGAAAAATAAACGTTTTTGAAGTTTTTCCGAAAATGAAAAATAAAAATTGGCGATAACTTTTAAAATACCAGCAGTAGGGCAAAAAGTGACTAGGCAAAATTTTCATAACTTTGGGGGTGCTATTCAGAACTCTAATAAAAATTTTATATTTTTGAAAAAAATAAATTTTTTACCATGGGTCGACTGTAGGGTGTCAACATAATACCTCCAAAGTTCAGAACTATTGGATTCTCGACCTGAACTGTAATAAAACTTATATATTGTCAAAGAAAAATAAACGTTTTTGAAGTTTTTCCGAAAATGAAAAATAAAAATTGGCGATAACTTCTAAAATACCAGCAGTAGGGCAAAAAGTGACTAGGCAAAATTTTCATAACTTTGGGGGTGCTATTCAGAACTCTAATAAAAATTTTATAATTTTGAAAAAAATAAATTTTTTGCGATGGATCGACTGTAGGGTGTCAACTTAATACCTCCAAAGTTCAGAACTATTGGATTCTCGACCGGAACTGTAATAAAACTTATATATTGTCAAAGAAAAATAAACGTTTTTGAAGTATTTCCGAAAATGAAAAATAAAAATTGGCGATAACTTCTAAAATACCAGCAGTAGGGCAAAAAGTGACTAGGCAAAATTTTCATAACTTTGGGGGTGCTATTCAGAACTCTAATAAAAATTTTATATTTTTGAAAAAAATAAATATTTTACCATGGGTCGACTGTAGGGTGTCAACATAATACCTCCAAAGTTCAGAACTATTGGATTCTCGACAGGAACTGTAATAAAACTTATATATTGTCAAAGAAAAATAAACGTTTTTGAAGTTTTTCCGAAAATGAAAAATAAAAATTGGCGATAACTTTTAAAATACCAGCAATAGGGCAAAAAGTGACTAGGCAAAATTTTCATAACTTTGGGGGTGCTATTCAGAACTCTAATAAAAATTTTATATTTTTGAAAAAAATAAATTTTTTACCATGGGTCGACTGTAGGGTGTCAACATAATACCTCCAAATTTCAGAACTATTGGATTCTCGACCGGAACTGTAATAAAACTTATATATTGTCAAAGAAAAATAAACGTTTTTGAAGTTTTTCCGAAAATGAAAAATAAAAATTGGCGATAACTTCTAAAATACCAGCAGTAGGGCAAAAAGTGACTAGGCAAAATTTTCATAACTTTGGGGGTGCTATTCAGAACTCTAATAAAAATTTTATAATTTTGAAAAAAAGATATATTTTACCATGGGTCGACTGTAGGGTGTCAACTTAATACCTCCAAAGTTCAGAATTATTGGATTCTCGACCGGAACTGTAATAAAACTTATATATTGTCAAAGAAAAATAAACGTTTTTGAAGTTTTTCCGAAAATGAAAAATAAAGATTGGCGATAACTTCTAAAATACCAGCAGTAGGGCAAAAAGTGACTAGGCAAAATTTTCATAACTTTGGGGGTGCTATTCAGAACTCTAATAAAAATTTTATATTTTTGAAAAAAATAAATATTTTACCATGGGTCGACTGTAGGGTGTCAACATAATACCTCCAAAGTTCAGAACTATTGGATTCTCGACCGGAACTGTAATAAAACTTATATATTGTCAAAGAAAAATAAACGTTTTTGAAGTTTTTCCGAAAATGAAAAATAAAAATTGGCGATAACTTTTAAAATACCAGCAGTAGGGCAAAAAGTGACTAGGCAAAATTTTCATAACTTTGGGGGTGCTATTCAGAACTCTAATAAAAATTTTATATTTTTGAAAAAAATAAATTTTTTACCATGGGTCGACTGTAGGGTGTCAACATAATACTTCCAAAGTTCAGAACTATTGGATTCTCGACCTGAACTGTAATAAAACTTATATATTGTCAAAGAAAAATAAACGTTTTTGAAGTTTTTCCGAAAATGAAAAATAAAAATTGGCGATAACTTCTAAAATACCAGCAGTAGGGCAAAAAGTGACTAGGCAAAATTTTCATAACTTTAGGGGTGCTATTCAGAACTCTAATAAAAATTTTATAATTTTGAAAAAAATAAATTTTTTACGATGGATCGACCGTAGGGTGTCAACTTAATACCTCCAAAGTTCAGAACTATTGGATTCTCGACCGGAACTGTAATAAAACTTATATATTGTCAAAGAAAAATAAACGTTTTTGAAGTATTTCCGAAAATGAAAAATAAAAATTGGCGATAACTTCTAAAATACCAGCAGTAGGGCAAAAAGTGACTAGGCAAAATTTTCATAACTTTGGGGGTGCTATTCAGAACTCTAATAAAAATTTTATATTTTTGAAAAAAATAAATATTTTACCATGGGTCGACTGTAGGGTGTCAACATAATACCTCCAAAGTTCAGAACTATTGGATTCTCGACCGGAACTGTAATAAAACTTATTTATTGTCAAAGAAAAATAAACGTTTTTGAAGTTTTTCCGAAAATGAAAAATAAAAATTGGCGATAACTTCTAAAATACCAGCAGTAGGGCAAAAAGTGACTAGGCAAAATTTTCATAACTTTGGGGGTGCTATTCAGAACTCTAATAAAAATTTTATAATTTTGAAAAAAATAAATTTTTTACGATGGATCGACTGTAGGGTGTCAACTTAATACCTCCAAAGTTCAGAACTATTGGATTCTCGACCGGAACTGTAATAAAACTTATATATTGTCAAAGAAAAATAAACGTTTTTGAAGTTTTTCCGAAAATGAAAAATAAAAATTGGCGATAACTTCTAAAATACCAGCAGTAGGGCAAAAAGTGACTAGGCAAAATTTTCATAACTTTGGGGGTGCTATTCAGAACTCTAATAAAAATTTTATAATTTTGAAAAAAATAAATTTTTTACGATGGATCGACTGTAGGGTGTCAACTTAATACCTCCAAAGTTCAGAACTATTGGATTCTCGACCGGAACTGTAATAAAACTTATATATTGTCAAAGAAAAATAAACGTTTTTGAAGTTTTTCCGAAAATGAAAAATAAAAATTGGCGATAACTTCTAAAATACCAGCAGTAGGGCAAAAAGTGACTAGGCAAAATTTTCATAACTTTGGGGGTGCTATTCAGAACTCTAATAAAAATTTTATATTTTTGAAAAAAATAAATTTTTTACCATGGGTCGACTGTAGGGTGTCAACTTAATACCTCCAAAGTTCAGAACTATTGGATTCTCGACCGGAACTGTAATAAAACTTATATATTGTCAAAGAAAAATAAACGTTTTTGAAGTTTTTCCGAAAATGAAAAATAAAAATTGGCGATAACTTCTAAAATACCAGCAGTAGGGCAAAAAGTGACTAGGCAAAATTTTCATAACTTTGGGGGTGCTATTCAGAACTCTAATAAAAATTTTATATTTTTGAAAAAAATAAATATTTTACCATGGGTCGACTGTAGGGTGTCAACTTAATACCTCCAAAGTTCAGAACTATTGGATTCTCGACCGGAACTGTAATAAAACTTATATATTGTCAAAGAAAAATAAACGTTTTTGAAGTTTTTCCGAAAATGAAAAATAAAAATTGGCGATAACTTTTAAAATACCAGCAATAGGGCAAAAAGTGACTAGGCAAAATTTTCATAACTTTGGGGGTGCTATTCAGAACTCTAATAAAAATTTTATATTTTTGAAAAAAATAAATTTTTTACCATGGGTCGACTGTAGGGTGTCAACATAATACCTCCAAATTTCAGAACTATTGGATTCTCGACCGGAACTGTAATAAAACTTATATATTGTCAAAGAAAAATAAACGTTTTTGAAGTTTTTCCGAAAATGAAAAATAAAAATTGGCGATAACTTCTAAAATACCAGCAGTAGGGCAAAAAGTGACTAGGCAAAATTTTCATAACTTTGGGGGTGCTATTCAGAACTCTAATAAAAATTTTATAATTTTGAAAAAAAGATATATTTTACCATGGGTCGACTGTAGGGTGTCAACTTAATACCTCCAAAGTTCAGAATTATTGGATTCTCGACCGGAACTGTAATAAAACTTATATATTGTCAAAGAAAAATAAACGTTTTTGAAGTTTTTCCGAAAATGAAAAATAAAGATTGGCGATAACTTCTAAAATACCAGCAGTAGGGCAAAAAGTGACTAGGCAAAATTTTCATAACTTTGGGGGTGCTATTCATAACTCTAATAAAAATTTTATATTTTTGAAAAAAATAAATATTTTACCATGGGTCGACTGTAGGGTGTCAACATAATACCTCCAAAGTTCAGAACTATTGGATTCTCGACTGGAACTGTAATAAAACTTATATATTGTCAAAGAAAAATAAACGTTTTTGAAGTTTTTCCGAAAATGAAAAATAAAAATTGGCGATAACTTTTAAAATACCAGCAGTAGGGCAAAAAGTGACTAGGCAAAATTTTCATAACTTTGGGGGTGCTATTCAGAACTCTAATAAAAATTTTATATTTTTGAAAAAAATAAATTTTTTACCATGGGTCGACTGTAGGGTGTCAACATAATACCTCCAAAGTTCAGAACTATTGGATTCTCGACCTGAACTGTAATAAAACTTATATATTGTCAAAGAAAAATAAACGTTTTTGAAGTTTTTCCGAAAATGAAAAATAAAAATTGGCGATAACTTCTAAAATACCAGCAGTAGGGCAAAAAGTGACTAGGCAAAATTTTCATAACTTTGGGGGTGCTATTCAGAACTCTAATAAAAATTTTATAATTTTGAAAAAAATAAATTTTTTACGATGGATCGACTGTAGGGTGTCAACTTAATACCTCCAAAGTTCAGAACTATTGGATTCTCGACCGGAACTGTAATAAAACTTATATATTGTCAAAGAAAAATAAACGTTTTTGAAGTATTTCCGAAAATGAAAAATAAAAATTGGCGATAACTTCTAAAATACCAGCAGTAGGGCAAAAAGTGACTAGGCAAAATTTTCATAACTTTGGGGGTGCTATTCAGAACTCTAATAAAAATTTTATATTTTTGAAAAAAATAAATTTTTTACCATGGGTCGACTGTAGGGTGTCAACATAATACCTCCAAATTTCAGAACTATTGGATTCTCGACCGGAACTGTAATAAAACTTATATATTGTCAAAGAAAAATAAACGTTTTTGAAGTTTTTCCGAAAATGAAAAATAAAAATTGGCGATAACTTCTAAAATACCAGCAGTAGGGCAAAAAGTGACTAGGCAAAATTTTCATAACTTTGGGGGTGCTATTCAGAACTCTAATAAAAATTTTATAATTTTGAAAAAAATATATATTTTACCATGGGTCGACTGTAGGGTGTCAACTTAATACCTCCAAAGTTCAGAATTATTGGATTCTCGACCGGAACTGTAATAAAACTTATATATTGTCAAAGAAAAATAAACGTTTTTGAAGTTTTTCCGAAAATGAAAAATAAAGATTGGCGATAACTTCTAAAATACCAGCAGTAGGGCAAAAAGTGACTAGGCAAAATTTTCATAACTTTGGGGGTGCTATTCAGAACTCTAATAAAAATTTTATATTTTTGAAAAAAATAAATATTTTACCATGGGTCGACTGTAGGGTGTCAACTTAATACCTCCAAAGTTCAGAACTATTGGATTCTCGACCGGAACTGTAATAAAACTTATATATTGTCAAAGAAAAATAAACGTTTTTGAAGTTTTTCCGAAAATGAAAAATAAAAATTGGCGATAACTTCTAAAATACCAGCAGTAGGGCAAAAAGTGACTAGGCAAAATTTTCATAACTTTGGGGGTGCTATTCAGAACTCTAATAAAAATTTTATAATTTTGAACAAAATAAATTTTTTACGATGGATCGACTGTAGGGTGTCAACTTAATACCTCCAAAGTTCAGAACTATTGGATTCTCGACCGGAACTGTAATAAAACTTATATATTGTCAAAGAAAAATAAACGTTTTTGAAGTTTTTCCGAAAATGAAAAATAAAAATTGGCGATAACTTCTAAAATACCAGCAGTAGGGCAAAAAGTGACTAGGCAAAATTTTCATAACTTTGGGGGTGCTATTCAGAACTCTAATAAAAATTTTATAATTTTGAAAAAAAGATATATTTTACCATGGGTCGACTGTAGGGTGTCAACTTAATACCTCCAAAGTTCAGAATTATTGGATTCTCGACCGGAACTGTAATAAAACTTATATATTATCAAAGAAAAATAAACGTTTTTGAAGTTTTTCCGAAAATGAAAAATAAAGATTGGCGATAACTTCTAAAATACCAGCAGTAGGGCAAAAAGTGACTAGGCAAAATTTTCATAACTTTGGGGGTGCTATTCAGAACTCTAATAAAAATTTTATATTTTTGAAAAAAATAAATATTTTACCATGGGTCGACTGTAGGGTGTCAACTTAATACCTCCAAAGTTCAGAACTATTGGATTCTCGACCGGAACTGTAATAAAACTTATATATTGTCAAAGAAAAATAAACGTTTTTGAAGTTTTTCCGAAAATGAAAAATAAAAATTGGCGATAACTTCTAAAATACCAGCAGTAGGGCAAAAAGTGACTAGGCAAAATTTTCATAACTTTGGGGGTGCTATTCAGAACTCTAATAAAAATTTTATAATTTTGAAAAAAAGATATATTTTACCATGGGTCGACTGTAGGGTGTCAACTTAATACCTCCAAAGTTCAGAATTATTGGATTCTCGACCGGAACTGTAATAAAACTTATATATTGTCAAAGAAAAATAAACGTTTTTGAAGTTTTTCCGAAAATGAAAAATAAAGATTGGCGATAACTTCTAAAATACCAGCAGTAGGGCAAAAAGTGACTAGGCAAAATTTTCATAACTTTGGGGGTGCTATTCAGAACTCTAATAAAAATTTTATATTTTTGAAAAAAATAAATATTTTACCATGGGTCGACTGTAGGGTGTCAACTTAATACCTCCAAAGTTCAGAACTATTGGATTCTCGACCGGAACTGTAATAAAACTTATATATTGTCAAAGAAAAATAAACGTTTTTGAAGTTTTTCCGAAAATGAAAAATAAAAATTGGCGATAACTTCTAAAATACCAGCAGTAGGGCAAAAAGTGACTAGGCAAAATTTTCATAACTTTGGGGGTGCTATTCAGAACTCTAATAAAAATTTTATAATTTTGAAAAAAATATTTTTTTTTCCATGGGTCGACTGTAGGGTGTCAACTTAATACCTCCAAAGTTCAGAACTATTGGATTCTCGACCGGAACTGTAATAAAACTTATATATTGCCAAAGAAAAATAAACGTTTTTGAAGTTTTTCCGAAAATGAAAAATAAAAATTGGCGATAACTTTTAAAATACCAGCAGTAGGGCAAAAAGTGACTAGGCAAAATTTTCATAACTTTGGGGGTGCTATTCAGAACTCTAATAAAAATTTTATATTTTTGAAAAAAATAAATTTTTTACCATGGGTCGACTGTAGGGTGTCAACATAATACCTCCAAAGTTCAGAACTATTGGATTCTCGACCTGAACTGTAATAAAACTTATATATTGTCAAAGAAAAATAAACGTTTTTGAAGTTTTTCCGAAAATGAAAAATAAAAATTGGCGATAACTTCTAAAATACCAGCAGTAGGGCAAAAAGTGACTAGGCAAAATTTTCATAACTTTGGGGGTGCTATTCAGAACTCTAATAAAAATTTTATAATTTTGAAAAAAATAAATTTTTTGCGATGGATCGACTGTAGGGTGTCAACTTAATACCTCCAAAGTTCAGAACTATTGGATTCTCGACCGGAACTGTAATAAAACTTATATATTGCCAAAGAAAAATAAACGTTTTTGAAGTTTTTCCGAAAATGAAAAATAAAAATTGGCGATAACTTCTAAAATACCAGCAGTAGGGCAAAAAGTGACTAGGCAAAATTTTCATAACTTTGGGGGTGCTATTCAGAACTCCAATAAAAATTTTATATTTTTGAAAAAAATATTTTTTTTTCCATGGGTCGACTGTAGGGTGTCAACTTAATACCTCCAAAGTTCAGAACTATTGGATTCTCGACCTGAACTGTAATAAAACTTATATATTGTCAAAGAAAAATAAACGTTTTTGAAGTTTTTCCGAAAATGAAAAATAAAAATTGGCGATAACTTCTAAAATACCAGCAGTAGGGCAAAAAGTGACTAGGCAAAATTTTCATAACTTTGGGGGTGCTATTCAGAACTCTAATAAAAATTTTATAATTTTGAAAAAAATAAATTTTTTGCGATGGATCGACTGTAGGGTGTCAACTTAATACCTCCAAAGTTCAGAACTATTGGATTCTCGACCGGAACTGTAATAAAACTTATATATTGCCAAAGAAAAATAAACGTTTTTGAAGTTTTTCCGAAAATGAAAAATAAAAATTGGCGATAACTTCTAAAATACCAGCAGTAGGGCAAAAAGTGACTAGGCAAAATTTTCATAACTTTGGGGGTGCTATTCAGAACTCTAATAAAAATTTTATATTTTTGAAAAAAATAAATTTTTTACCATGGGTCGACTGTAGGGTGTCAACTTAATACCTCCAAAGTTCAGAACTATTGGATTCTCGACCGGAACTGTAATAAAACTTATATATTGTCAAAGAAAAATAAACGTTTTTGAAGTTTTTCCGAAAATGAAAAATAAAAATTGGCGATAACTTCTAAAATACCAGCAGTAGGGCAAAAAGTGACTAGGCAAAATTTTCATAACTTTGGGGGTGCTATTCAGAACTCTAATAAAAATTTTATATTTTTGAAAAAAATAAATTTTTTACCATGGGTCGACTGTAGGGTGTCAACTTAATACCTCCAAAGTTCAGAACTATTGGATTCTCGACCGGAACTGTAATAAAACTTATATATTGTCAAAGAAAAATAAACGTTTTTGAAGTTTTTCCGAAAATGAAAAATAAAAATTGGCGATAACTTCTAAAATACCAGCAGTAGGGCAAAAAGTGACTAGGCAAAATTTTCATAACTTTGGGGGTGCTATTCAGAACTCTAATAAAAATTTTATAATTTTGAAAAAAATAAATTTTTTACGATGGATCGACTGTAGGGTGTCAACATAATACCTCCAAAGTTCAGAACTATTGGATTCTCGACCGGAACTGTAATAAAACTTATATATTGTCAAAGAAAAATAAACGTTTTTGAAGTTTTTCCGAAAATGAAAAATAAAAATTGGCGATAACTTCTAAAATACCAGCAGTAGGGCAAAAAGTGACTAGGCAAAATTTTCATAACTTTGGGGGTGCTATTCAGAACTCTAATAAAAATTTTATAATTTTGAAAAAAATAAATTTTTTACGATGGATCGACTGTAGGGTGTCAACTTAATACCTCCAAAGTTCAGAACTATTGGATTCTCGACCGGAACTGTAATAAAACTTATATATTGTCAAAGAAAAATAAACGTTTTTGAAGTTTTTCCGAAAATGAAAAATAAAAATTGGCGATAACTTCTAAAATACCAGCAGTAGGGCAAAAAGTGACTAGGCAAAATTTTCATAACTTTGGGGGTGCTATTCAGAACTCTAATAAAAATTTTATAATTTTGAAAAAAATAAATTTTTTACGATGGATCGACTGTAGGGTGTCAACATAATACCTCCAAAGTTCAGAACTATTGGATTCTCGACCGGAACTGTAATAAAACTTATATATTGTCAAAGAAAAATAAACGTTTTTGAAGTTTTTCCGAAAATGAAAAATAAAAATTGGCGATAACTTCTAAAATACCAGCAGTAGGGCAAAAAGTGACTAGGCAAAATTTTCATAACTTTGGGGGTGCTATTCAGAACTCTAATAAAAATTTTATAATTTTGAAAAAAATAAATTTTTTACGATGGATCGACTGTAGGGTGTCAACTTAATACCTCCAAAGTTCAGAACTATTGGATTCTCGACCGGAACTGTAATAAAACTTATATATTGTCAAAGAAAAATAAACGTTTTTGAAGTTTTTCCGAAAATGAAAAATAAAAATTGGCGATAACTTCTAAAATACCAGCAGTAGGGCAAAAAGTGACTAGGCAAAATTTTCATAACTTTGGGGGTGCTATAAAATTTTTATTGGAGTTCTGAATAGCACCCCCAAAGTTATGAAAATTTTGCCTTGTCACTTTTTGCCCTACTGCTGGTATTTTAGAAGTTATCGCCAATTTTTATTTTTCATTTTCGGAAAAACTTCAAAAACGTTTATTTTTCTTTGACAATATATAAGTTTTATTACAGTTCCGGTCGAGAATCCAATAGTTCTGAACTTTGGAGGTATTATGTTGACACCCTACAGTCGACCCATGGTAAAAAATTTATTTTTTTCAAAAATATAAAATTTTTATTAGAGTTCTGAATAGCACCCCCAAAGTTATGAAAATTTTGCCTAGTCACTTTTTGCCCTACTGCTGGTATTTTAGAAGTTATCGCCAATTTTTATTTTTCATTTTCGGAAAAACTTCAAAAACGTTTATTTTTTTTGACAATATATAAGTTTTATTACAGTTCCGGTCGAGAATCCAATAGTTCTGAACTTTGGAGGTATTATGTTGACACCCTACAGTCGACCCATGATAAAAAATTTATTTTTTTCAAAAATATAAAATTTTTATTAGAGTTCTGAATAGCACCCCCAAAGTTATGAAAATTTTGCCTAGTCACTTTTTGCCCTACTGCTGGTATTTTAGAAGTTATCGCCAATTTTTATTTTTCATTTTCGGAAAAACTTCAAAAACGTTTATTTTTCTTTGACAATATATAAGTTTTATTACAGTTCCGGTCGAGAATCCAATAGTTCTGAACTTTGGAGGTATTATGTTGACACCCTACAGTCGACCCATGGTAAAATATTTATTTTTTTCAAAAATATAAAATTTTTATTAGAGTTCTGAATAGCACCCCCAAAGTTATGAAAATTTTGCCTAGTCACTTTTTGCCCTACTGCTGGTATTTTAGAAGTTATCGCCAATCTTTATTTTTCATTTTCGGAAAAACTTCAAAAACGTTTATTTTTCTTTGACAATATATAAGTTTTATTACAGTTCCGGTCGAGAATCCAATAGTTCTGAACTTTGGAGGTATTAAGTTGACACCCTACAGTCGACCCATGGTAAAATATATCTTTTTTTCAAAATTATAAAATTTTTATTAGAGTTCTGAATAGCGCCCCCAAAGTTATGAAAATTTTGCCTAGTCACTTTTTGCCCTACTGCTGGTATTTTAGAAGTTATCGCCAATTTTTATTTTTCATTTTCGGAAAAACTTCAAAAACGTTTATTTTTCTTTGACAATATATAAGTTTTATTACAGTTCCGGTCGAGAATCCAATAGTTCTGAAATTTGGAGGTATTATGTTGACACCCTACAGTCGACCCATGGTAAAAAATTTATTTTTTTCAAAAATATAAAATTTTTATTAGAGTTCTGAATAGCACCCCCAAAGTTATGAAAATTTTGCCTAGTCACTTTTTGCCCTATTGCTGGTATTTTAAAAGTTATCGCCAATTTTTATTTTTCATTTTCGGAAAAACTTCAAAAACGTTTATTTTTCTTTGACAATATATAAGTTTTATTACAGTTCCGGTCGAGAATCCAATAGTTCTGAAATTTTGAGGTATTATGTTGACACCCTACAGTCGACCCATGGTAAAAAATTTATTTTTTTCAAAAATATAAAATTTTTATTAGAGTTCTGAATAGCACCCCCAAAGTTATGAAAATTTTGCCTAGTCACTTTTTGCCCTATTGCTGGTATTTTAAAAGTTATCGCCAATTTTTATTTTTCATTTTCGGAAAAACTTCAAAAACGTTTATTTTTCTTTGACAATATATAAGTTTTATTACAGTTCCGGTCGAGAATCCAATAGTTCTGAACTTTGGAGGTATTAAGTTGACACCCTACAGCCGACCCATGGAAAAAAATTTATTTTTTTCAAAAATATAAAATTTTTATTGGAGTTCTGAATAGCACCCCCAAAGTTATGAAAATTTTGCCTAGTCACTTTTTGCCCTACTGCTGGTATTTTAGAAGTTATCGCCAATTTTTATTTTTCATTTTCGGAAAAACTTCAAAAACGTTTATTTTTTTTGACAATATATAAGTTTTATTACAGTTCCGGTCGAGAATCCAATAGTTCTGAACTTTGGAGGTATTATGTTGACACCCTACAGTCGACCCATGATAAAAAATTTATTTTTTTCAAAAATATAAAATTTTTATTAGAGTTCTGAATAGCACCCCCAAAGTTATGAAAATTTTGCCTAGTCACTTTTTGCCCTACTGCTGGTATTTTAGAAGCTATCGCCAATTTTTATTTTTCATTTTCGGAAAAACTTCAAAAACGTTTATTTTTCTTTGACAATATATAAGTTTTATTACAGTTCCGGTCGAGAATCCAATAGTTCTGAACTTTGGAGGTATTATGTTGACACCCTACAGTCGACCCATGGTAAAATATTTATTTTTTTCAAAAATATAAAATTTTTATTAGAGTTCTGAATAGCACCCCCAAAGTTATGAAAATTTTGCCTAGTCACTTTTTGCCCTACTGCTGGTATTTTAGAAGTTATCGCCAATCTTTATTTTTCATTTTCGGAAAAACTTCAAAAACGTTTATTTTTCTTTGACAATATATAAGTTTTATTACAGTTCCGGTCGAGAATCCAATAGTTCTGAACTTTGGAGGTATTAAGTTGACACCCTACAGTCGACCCATGGTAAAATATATCTTTTTTTCAAAATTATAAAATTTTTATTAGAGTTCTGAATAGCACCCCCAAAGTTATGAAAATTTTGCCTAGTCACTTTTTGCCCTACTGCTGGTATTTTAGAAGTTATCGCCAATTTTTATTTTTCATTTTCGGAAAAACTTCAAAAACGTTTATTTTTCTTTGACAATATATAAGTTTTATTACAGTTCCGGTCGAGAATCCAATAGTTCTGAAATTTGGAGGTATTATGTTGACACCCTACAGTCGACCCATGGTAAAAAATTTATTTTTTTCAAAAATATAAAATTTTTATTAGAGTTCTGAATAGCACCCCCAAAGTTATGAAAATTTTGCCTAGTCACTTTTTGCCCTATTGCTGGTATTTTAAAAGTTATCGCCAATTTTTATTTTTCATTTTCGGAAAAACTTCAAAAACGTTTATTTTTCTTTGACAATATATAAGTTTTATTACAGTTCCGGTCGAGAATCCAATAGTTCTGAACTTTGGAGGTATTAAGTTGACACCCTACAGTCGACCCATGGTAAAATATATCTTTTTTTCAAAATTATAAAATTTTTATTAGAGTTCTGAATAGCACCCCCAAAGTTATGAAAATTTTGCCTAGTCACTTTTTGCCCTACTGCTGGTATTTCAGAAGTTATCGCCAATTTTTATTTTTCATTTTCGGAAATAC
The DNA here is from genome assembly GCA_963966595.1 of Physocephala rufipes. Lineage (NCBI taxonomy): Eukaryota > Metazoa > Arthropoda > Insecta > Diptera > Conopidae > Physocephala > Physocephala rufipes. The sequence continues at coordinate 45,296,719 of OZ016502.1, read as the reverse complement.
TTCAAAAACGTTTATTTTTCTTTGACAATATATAAGTTTTATTACAGTTCCGGTCGAGAATCCAATAGTTCTGAACTTTGGAGGTATTAAGTTGACACCCTACAGTCGATCCATCGTAAAAAATTTATTTTTTTCAAAATTATAAAATTTTTATTAGAGTTCTGAATAGCACCCCCAAAGTTATGAAAATTTTGCCTAGTCACTTTTTGCCCTACTGCTGGTATTTTAGAAGTTATCGCCAATTTTTATTTTTCATTTTCGGAAAAACTTCAAAAACGTTTATTTTTCTTTGACAATATATAAGTTTTATTACAGTTCCGGTTGAGAATCCAATAGTTCTGAACTTTGGAGGTATTATGTTGACACCCTACAGTCGACCCATGGTAAAATATTTATTTTTTTCAAAAATATAAAATTTTTATTAGAGTTCTGAATAGCACCCCCAAAGTTATGAAAATTTTGCCTAGTCACTTTTTGCCCTACTGCTGGTATTTTAGAAGTTATCGCCAATCTTTATTTTTCATTTTCGGAAAAACTTCAAAAACGTTTATTTTTCTTTGACAATATATGTTTTATTACAGTTCCGGTCGAGAATCCAATAGTTCTGAACTTTGGAGGTATTAAGTTGACACCCTACAGTCGACCCATGGAAAAAAATTTATTTTTTTCAAAAATATAAAATTTTTATTGGAGTTCTGAATAGCACCCCCAAAGTTATGAAAATTTTGCCTAGTCACTTTTTGCCCTACTGCTGGTATTTTAGAAGTTATCGCCAATTTTTATTTTTCATTTTCGGAAAAACTTCAAAAACGTTTATTTTTTTTTGACAATATATAAGTTTTATTACAGTTCCGGTCGAGAATCCAATAGTTCTGAACTTTGGAGGTATTATGTTGACACCCTACAGTCGACCCATGATAAAAAATTTATTTTTTTCAAAAATATAAAATTTTTATTAGAGTTCTGAATAGCACCCCCAAAGTTATGAAAATTTTGCCTAGTCACTTTTTGCCCTACTGCTGGTATTTTAGAAGTTATCGCCAATTTTTATTTTTCATTTTCGGAAAAACTTCAAAAACGTTTATTTTTCTTTGACAATATATAAGTTTTATTACAGTTCCGGTCGAGAATCCAATAGTTCTGAACTTTGGAGGTATTATGTTGACACCCTACAGTCGACCCATGGTAAAATATTTATTTTTTTCAAAAATATAAAATTTTTATTAGAGTTCTGAATAGCACCCCCAAAGTTATGAAAATTTTGCCTAGTCACTTTTTGCCCTACTGCTGGTATTTTAGAAGTTATCGCCAATCTTTATTTTTCATTTTCGGAAAAACTTCAAAAACGTTTATTTTTCTTTGACAATATATAAGTTTTATTACAGTTCCGGTCGAGAATCCAATAGTTCTGAACTTTGGAGGTATTAAGTTGACACCCTACAGTCGACCCATGGTAAAATATATCTTTTTTTCAAAATTATAAAATTTTTATTAGAGTTCTGAATAGCACCCCCAAAGTTATGAAAATTTTGCCTAGTCACTTTTTGCCCTACTGCTGGTATTTTAGAAGTTATCGCCAATTTTTATTTTTCATTTTCGGAAAAACTTCAAAAACGTTTATTTTTCTTTGACAATATATAAGTTTTATTACAGTTCCGGTCGAGAATCCAATAGTTCTGAAATTTGGAGGTATTATGTTGACACCCTACAGTCGACCCATGGTAAAAAATTTATTTTTTTCAAAAATATAAAATTTTTATTAGAGTTCTGAATAGCACCCCCAAAGTTATGAAAATTTTGCCTAGTCACTTTTTGCCCTATTGCTGGTATTTTAAAAGTTATCGCCAATTTTTATTTTTCATTTTCGGAAAAACTTCAAAAACGTTTATTTTTCTTTGACAATATATAAGTTTTATTACAGTTCCGGTCGAGAATCCAATAGTTCTGAACTTTGGAGGTATTAAGTTGACACCCTACAGTCGACCCATGGTAAAATATATCTTTTTTTCAAAATTATAAAATTTTTATTAGAGTTCTGAATAGCACCCCCAAAGTTATGAAAATTTTGCCTAGTCACTTTTTGCCCTACTGCTGGTATTTTAGAAGTTATCGCCAATTTTTATTTTTCATTTTCGGAAATACTTCAAAAACGTTTATTTTTCTTTGACAATATATAAGTTTTATTACAGTTCCGGTCGAGAATCCAATAGTTCTGAACTTTGGAGGTATTAAGTTGACACCCTACAGTCGATCCATCGTAAAAAATTTATTTTTTTCAAAATTATAAAATTTTTATTAGAGTTCTGAATAGCACCCCCAAAGTTATGAAAATTTTGCCTAGTCACTTTTTGCCCTACTGCTGGTATTTTAGAAGTTATCGCCAATTTTTATTTTTCATTTTCGGAAAAACTTCAAAAACGTTTATTTTTCTTTGACAATATATAAGTTTTATTACAGTTCAGGTCGAGAATCCAATAGTTCTGAACTTTGGAGGTATTATGTTGACACCCTACAGTCGACCCATGGTAAAAAATTTATTTTTTTCAAAAATATAAAATTTTTATTAGAGTTCTGAATAGCACCCCCAAAGTTATGAAAATTTTGCCTAGTCACTTTTTGCCCTACTGCTGGTATTTTAAAAGTTATCGCCAATTTTTATTTTTCATTTTCGGAAAAACTTCAAAAACGTTTATTTTTCTTTGGCAATATATAAGTTTTATTACAGTTCCGGTCGAGAATCCAATAGTTTTGAACTTTGGAGGTATTAAGTTGACACCCTACAGTCGACCCATGGAAAAAAAAATATTTTTTTCAAAAATATAAAATTTTTATTGGAGTTCTGAATAGCACCCCCAAAGCCATGAAAATGTTGTTAGGGGACCTATTCTCCACAGGTTGTTTTTCGAAAATTATGAGAATTTTTTACTTTTTTTAAAAAAAATTTGGTTTTTTTGTATATAATTTGCTGAAGTAATATTTGACAGTAATAGAGATATTGATATTTGCGGTAGGGCTATCCAGAACTCTAAAGCAAAAAAAAAATTTTCAAATTTTTTATTAAAAAAAAAATTTTTTTTCGAATTTTAAAAAAAAATTTAGAGTTCCGGATAGCACCCCAATAGTTCTGGAGAAAATTGTTCTACACTAAGTAAATATTTTCAAAAACTCAAAAGTTATAGCCATTTTTCTTTTATTACGTTGTGAAGTTAGCACCCCCAAACTTTGGAATTTTGTGTTTTTCTTATTTCGCCGGAACTATTCCCAAAACTAGCAGAGAACTCCAGAACTATTTGGGGTGCATTCAGAACTCCGAAAAAAATTCAACTTTTTCAAAGATGAGGTGCCAACTTCACACACACAACATTTGCTCGTCTCGTCTCGACTCGTCTCTTAGAATAAGGGTGTAAAAGTCGTTGACACAAAATTCTTTGCATTTTGTGGTAAATTTGGTGAAAGATTTATGATTTACATAATTCGCTCACGAATTTCACCACGTTGAAAAATGTTGCTCATGACTGAAATTTTCAGGTTGTCCGATCAAGAAACAACATTCAAAGGCGCGAAGGCTTTAGTGTACAAAATTGTTATGTGTCTATTGGAAAATCCAAATATATTAATTCATAATCACTAACGAAGCTCCAAATAGCTAATTAAATTTTTAACCTCATTATGTTAGAATAGTTATAATAGTTTACTAGAAATGATATCAAAGCTTTAAATTTTCTCAAGTTTTTTATTTTAGTTTTTTGATTTTATTTAATAAAAAAATAATTAATGATAATTAAGTAAAACTTTTCTCAAAACCTTCTTCACATTCTCTAAATGAGTTAATTATTCTCCTGTTATCGCAAGAAGTTCTTTTAGATTTTATTAATTAATGTATAATTTTTTTTCTTCTTTAAAAATGAAAGAAAGATAAAAACAAACTTAAAAAATAGAATAATAGGAATAAGATAAAGAAAAAGACGAAGAGGGAAGAAGAAAGCAAGAGGGTGAATTTTGTTATTTAAACTACTTTAGCGGTTATATAAACAATTCCACAAAGCAAGTAAAGTATCCTTCCCTTTCTTTCGTTTAAAATTGCGAGCCAACCAAGTCTGTCGGTTGTTTTTATTCAGTGAACAATTTTATTATATTGTTGTTATAATTTTAATGAATGTAGAATGATAGTCATAAAAAAATAAGTTCAAGTTGAAATTAAGTGTCTTCTTTTTCTTGCTTCTTCTTCCTCATAATTATTACCATAATTTTTTTTCGTTTTTTTGTTTTACTTTGAGGAAAGCCAAAACGGCAGAAACTGTTTTCTTTCTTTTTTACTTAAAAAAATCATTTAAATTCAATAGACCAGAAATTTTGTCATGTTGACCAACTAGCTAAATGTTCTTTGAATACATTTTAATTACATTTAGCGCAGTCTCTGTCTCTGTCGTCTCCAGCTCTGTCTTTTCCTTTCCTTAAGTTTGTCGTCCTTCTTGCTTTATGTTTTTCTACGTAATAAACTTTATTAAAGCTCTCTTTAATGTTTTGAGCCATTTTAGCTGTTTGTTAGCGGTTTTTTTTTTGGTCATTATATTTTTATGTCATTATATTTTCTCGCCCTCTTTTTTCTGAAATACGTCTTCTTATTCGTTATATTCCTCTTCCTCGTCTCTGACGGATGAACAGGAAAAACTTGTTGCTGCTTGCTATTCGTTGCTGGCAGACAGACTCATTGCCATCGTCTATTCATCGCCTATTGCAATGCTGTGGCTCGTCAAAGGCAATTCAATTCGTTCGCCTGGCCTGGACACGACTGGTCTGGCTTGGCCTGAACTGACCAGCTCGTCAGTCAGTCAGTCAGTCAACTATTCGTTATTCAGCTCATTCCAGGCCAGTGACTCACTCATTGCAACTAATTTGTGTTGCAGCATCATCTTGCATTTTACCTCTCTTTGATCTATCTTCCTCTCTCACACACACACCCACCCACACCTACTACCTCTCTTTCTGTTTTTCTGTTCTGTTTTCCGAACCTTCCCGCCTGAATCGCTAACCTCGTCTCGTCCCTTAATTGGATTCGTACCGAAGTGTTGAATGAGTTTAATCATCGTCGGTTCTTACACTCCTATACATTCCTGATTGTCTTTACTTTGCTGCCAGTGTTGTTGTTGTTATTGCTCCTGTTAGTGCTGTTGTTTTTAGGCTATGAGATTACCTGTTATCCTTGTTGTTGTTGTTGTTGTTACTAATGCATACTACTTTTTAATTTGTTTCCTTTTCAAAAAAATCTCGTTTTATTTTTAAGATTTAGAAAAGATTTTTCGCTTTTTTACTAGCATTTCTTTTAATTTTTTTTTCAAAAACAATATTTCATTACGTTCAGGTGGTATTGTTTTTGTTGTTATTATTATTATTGCTGTTGTTGCTGTTGTTTTCGTTGTTTTTGCTCATAAAATGTCATTATCCTGTCGATTCAACTTCAAAGCAGCTTAAAATTGAGTGCTTATTACTCTTTCCCATTTTTCTTATTATCCTTTTTTGTACCCTACACCCGAGGTTGTGGGGTATATTCACTGACTTGTTCTGTTTGTAATACTTGAAAGTGGGTGTGGTATTATTAGAGAAGCATATATATTCTCGTTCAGAATCATCTCTTGGCTCGATTTCGCCATGTCCTTCCATTTGTGTCTGTGAAAGTCACGATTACATCCGAATTAAAAGAGATATCGCCACGAAATTTGACGAAAATATTCATTGTCACTAAAGGTGGTTTAGGAATGAAAATTATAAAAATCCGATAATTTATATCCGATAATTTTTTGTAATTATAAATTAATGCATGTTTATAGTTAAATTTCTCAGGTCTAAGTTCTTAATGTTTGAAGTTGCAATTACGTTCCGCAATAAAGCGTTTCAGTATTCCAACATATTTCTCAAAAAAGTGGTCTCCGGTCACGAAAAGCCGGTCACATAAAGGGGAATAAATAAAGGTATTGGCCATGAATACTTTCTACCTTCCTGGGTGGTTTTTATTGAGCAAAAGAGGCCAAGACACGCCTATTTATATTGCCTAAGGCAATACGGATTCATATGTGTTAATAGTTCCATATCTTAGCTTCTTACACTCTTGCGGAGATGATTTAAAGGTAAGCGTTTGCGTTCAAAGTTAATCATTTAAGGCTTTTGCCGTATACTCCCAAAAATAAGCGTTATCCGTCCGCTGGTAACTGTTGTTCCAGTGTCATGGGGAAGATCTCTCCAAGTGGTCTTTTACATATATTCTTAGCCACTATAATCCGTTTAGTGTTAAAAGTCGGCTTAGTCCATTTCCAGTCCAGTCCATTTCTTAGAAGCGATGTCAGTATATCGGTGTTTACGGCTCACACTCTTCAGTTTATAAAGGAAATTTAAAGCTAAAATTGTATTTAAAAACTTTTAGTTTAAGATGCTAACTCTAAAGAATAGCCGTGCCCCAACCATTGTTTATTGGATCTGAACATTAATTTATATTACGGGAGTAAGGTACATGAGCATCGATCAGGTCGAAGAGAGATTTTTGTTTCAAATTTTCAAGGTTTCTATACCCTACACTCGAAAAGCAGATTAAGCGCCTTTGCAACAGAAAATCGTTCAACAGAATAAGCCGACAGTTGGTTTCTTTTCAAAAAAGGAAAAACAGCAATGCTTCATGAGGCAGACTTAATTTTGGGTCATAGCATTTTTTAAACGGCCGTCTCTACGACGCTTGTCAAGGCCGCCGAATCACTTCTGTGTCCTTCAAAAGTTGAAACGATTGTAATTTAATACGTTGGAGAAGGTAAAGTTTAATGAATATGGGGAGCGTAGGACCCCTCCTACTTAATTTTCGTGTAAGAATATTATTGCGTTCTTACAACTTTTTTCCCTGAGAATTTATTGGACAAATTTGCATAATTTTATATTTAGAATTTTATTTCTTGTTACGATATCCTCGAAGGAGCGTTGGCGTATTATCTCCCAAACACAATTGCTGCATTGTCTTTCTTCCTTTTTCTAAAAATTTTACTTCTAGATGAAAAACACGAAAGAGGTACGAAGGTCGTTAATGGATTAATAGATCTAAATTTTCTATCTAAACGCGAAATTATTGTTAACAATTTCCTAGCAGTTTTCTCATCATAATCGTCTTATTATAGACCATTGGCACAGAAGTTACGGCAAAGGCATTTGCACTTATTAATCTGCTCCTGTTTGATTTTGTTCTTTTCTCTTTTTCTCCTTTAATCCTATCCATGTTTTTGTATACTAAATGTCCAGCTCTTCCATGACTTACGCTTCCTCTCTTCCCTTCTTCCGCTCACTTTCCGATTAGGGCCCGTCGTCAGTCTTTTCGCGAAGGTGTTTTGTCCGAGATTTTATCTAGCATTTTTTTCAGTCTTCTGCGTTTCCTACCACGGCGCTTTTTTCATAATAATAATTTTTTTCTTGTTTTTGTGTATTTTGATAGATTTGTTGTTTTTTTTGTCGTCATTTCTATTATGTCGTTTGTTTTTCCTGCATAATTTTTTCTTTGTTTCATTGAAGCACCTCGTGAATTGTGATCGTCAAAAAGCGAGAAGAGCTGTTCTCCTTTCTCTGTCAGTAAAAAGGATGCCAAGGACTTGTTGCTCATTATAACCCGTATAACTATAAGAATACCGGTAACTTTTTAATTAAAAGCCGCCGGCTATAGATTGGTATAGAAGTGATACAGGTAGAGAAGAAAAGATGATGGTGAAAAAGTGACGAGGAGGAGGGGGAGGTCATTGGTGTCTTCCGAGTATTATTTTTATGCGGCGCTTAATTTAAATAGTTCATAAATATTCTAGAGTTTTTAAAAGATTTTGATTACAAATAAACAAATTTGTTTCGTGAGATAAACTTCTCATCACAATTGCTTTAATAACGTATTTAGTTTTTCATCAGGCACATAACATTTTTGTTGATCATAATACAATTAAACCCTTGAACCCTTTTTCCATGATTTGGTGAAGTAAAAATGTCAGTCAGGGATGACATTTTTATTATAATAAAATTCACTTACTGTCAATATTTAGAAATTATTGAAAATAACAAAAAGCTGATGGTCGCGATTTTTCTTCAGTTTTCTATCATTACACGTTGGCTTACGATACGAATTATATCACACTCAAATGAATAAATTTGTATTCTAACACGAACTCATGAATGTCTAGGAAAATCATAAAACAACGCAATTAGCAATATGTGCTGAAAATATCGCAGCCTTGAGAATTTAAACCCTAAGGATGGTTGAAATGTGGTGAATTTTGCACACGCATTTTGTGCTTATATCTTATCGCAAATCTTGGCCTATATCGCTTCTTGAGATGTTACTATTCCGGAAATTAAAACCTCTGGATTATTTGAAGCACCAAAACTTATCCATTAGAATCCTGGTGAAATTGTGTTATGTCCTTAATGAAAAACATTATTTGTCAAACCCAATAATTCCTAGAATGGAAACCTTTAGAAAAATGAATTTGGAGATTTCACTAAGAATTATCGAACTGTATTTTTTCCAAAACATGGAAACAATTTATTAATCCCACTCACAAAAAATTAAAAAGTTTTAAGAAATATAAGAAAATCAAAAAAGATTTGTGAGGAAATTGTTGAAGTTAATTTATCAATTTCTTTTCTTTATGTTTCACAAACGGCTTTTCCTTATTTTCATTTTATTATATCCATTATTGAAAATCTCAGCGTTATTTTTTTCTAATTCTTGTGGAATGAGAAGACCAAGCAGAAGAGAGGGGGAAGGTCTTAATAGGTTTTGTTTCTATAGAATAACTTTTTAGTTGTGTCTCTTGTCCTTTCATCGTCCAGACCAGATAAAATGTTTTTTTACACTTGGTTATCCTATCCCAGTATCCACCCACCTCCTCCCTCCACTTCAAAACTGTGAACACACACACACTCTCTCTTGGGAGAGAGACAGAGAGAGTGGCGAATAACTGTGTTTAAATAACAATGGAAAACTTTCTCCATTTTATGTCAAAACCTGCAAGTTTAATTGCTTTATTAACAGTTACTTGCGTTCAGTCGATGAATGACGTCAAGATGGAGAGAGGGCAATAGAGGACGGTGGTGAGTTGTTGCTGGGAAAAAGGTCAACGGAACTGGTGCAAAGGCCAGAGGCACTCGCTGTGCGCGACTCTTGGGTTTCTTATTTCTCATCCTTTATTTTTCTTAATACCCTACACTCGGAGGAATGGGGTATACTCACTTTATGCTGCGATTTGTAACACATTAAATGAGGTGTGGTGGGTATAGAGAAGTATATATATATTCTTGTTCAGAATCACATCCGGAGCCGATTACGCGGAGTTCGTCCGTCTCTGTCTGTAGAAATCACAACCGATCGCAACCGAATGGAAAGCGATCGACACGACATTTGGCGCCAATATTCTTGTCACAATAGTTCGTATAGTTGTATAGTTCGTTTTCAACGTTTGCAGACAGAATTGGATGAAAAAATTTTATTTTTAAACTAATCCACTAATGTGAAATTCTCTTTCACAAATGGATGTGGACCGCCCCTAATTGTAATTTACCGCGTTTTTTACTTATTCGATAATATTTATATTAATAATAATAATAATGTTTAGTAGATATAAATTAAACATAAAAAGGAAAATATAATATTAAAAGTGGGCGTGCACCGCCCATTGATTATTAAGAATAAACTATGCATTTATAATACGGGTGTAGGGTTCGACCAGATCGAGTTAAGCGTTCCTACTTGTTTTTCCTTCAGAACCGTTTGCACTCTAAACAATTCAAACTCAATCACCTGCTGCTACAACAATAGCAATCAACAGCAGCAACAACAACAACAACATCGACGAGTGAAACAACAACCACGACCACAACAACACCAAGTTCTGACAACAGAAACTAATGCCATCAATAAAGAAAAAATATATATGATATAAATGACAAGAAGCCAAAGACGATGATGGTGATGATGATGATGGGGATGGTGATAATGATGCGGTAATGATGATGATGGTGGTGTAGTAGTGTCGACGTCGATTATCATGATTTCAGAATTAAATTTTCTGTCGCAAGTGAAATTAGTGTATTCCAACGACCGACCGAATCGACGTTTACCACCACCAACGCGCCATGAAATAAATATTATTTGGTTATTGCCAACGAATGGTAAAGTTGACGCTCTAACAACACGAGTAGCCACTGACTCGCTGTCGTCTTTTTCTTCTTCTGTTTCTTCCTTTCATTCTCCCCTGCTTAAGTTATGACCACTTTCCTTTGCCAACGAAGGTGGAGAGAAAGAGGTACGTAAAACAGAAATTCCTAAATCATTCAACATGAAGGACTTCGTTAAAAATACGAATTTCTTGAGAAGATATTACAAAAATAATGATATCGAATGAAAATAAATGAATGTGAGAATATACTCGAAGTCGTTGAGATACAAAAATAAGAAATGAAAACAAGTGGCAACACTTCAACTGTATGCCCCTCACGCACCGGAAAGCAACGGCAGTAACAGACAGGAATACTACTGTCTGGCCGGTGATTGTTCGCTGCTGTTGTTGTTCTCGTTGTTATTGTTGTTGTTGTTCTTGTTCTTGCTATTATTCTTGTTATTTCTGTTGCGCAAAGTTTTTTGATCGATGTTGACACGAAAAAGTTTTTACATTCTGACAAAAGAGACAAAAGATATCAATAATAATAACACGAAAATTGCCAGAAGATATGGATACGATATGATACGAAGCGAAGCGAAAGGTACGAAAAAATATGAAAAATTGAAGAAAACATATTAAAAAATATGACAAGCAACCAAATAATTCAGTCAAAATTTAAAAAAAAAAACAAAAAAAAAAAAAAAAAGAAAAAGAGAACAGAAAACAACAAAAGAAAAAACAAAACGAAAAATTGTCAAACCTCGAAAGTATCGAAAATAATTTTTTATATTTTTGTCATACCTTTGTCCAAATGTAATGCGTCAGGGTGAATGGGGCGGTTGATGGGGATTCAATAAAAGTGTTGTCGAAGTAAGAGGGGGGAAAGAGGGAGAGAGGTTATACAGATTACATCTCTGCCGACACAAACTTCTTGTTTTCAGAAAAAACAAAAACAATCTCGGATCAAACGCAAAGTATGCGGAAAATTGCTTCTTTACGTTCCGATGGCGGCGGTATTTTGCCGCATCGGCCTCTGCCAACTCCGTCGTAAGACAGTCAGTGGTGTCTATTCATCATTCTGTTTCTGTATCCTATCTCTCCTTTTGATTATCTGCTGCTACGGCAACACTTGATAATGGTGGCGGCGTTGCAACAACTTTAACGGCGGTTGCGTTGGCTGCTGCTACGACTGCTCTTCCTCTTTTTTCGTGCAAAAATTCATTGATTGTTTTGTTGTGTCCTGTAACGGCCGTTCGGTTAATCCTCTTGTCTTCTGTTGCAACGACATGAATGTCGCTCGCTGCTGGAGTTAGTTATTTAATAACGGTAAAATAAGTTTTATAGCATTGATTCGTTCTTTATTTCTTTCTTCTTATTCTTCTTTTGTTCGATGCGTGTCGGTGGACACTCGATATGTTTTTTTGATTTTTATTCGATTTTGTTGTTGGTTTGTATCTGTGTGTGTATGTGTGTTTTTGCTCAGGGGAAGAAAAGGAATTTCTAAAAAAATGTTTTTGACAGATTAATTTCAAAAATTATTAATAAAAAAAAACACAAAAACACAAAAAATCATTGTCATCCAGCAATCATGTCTTTTAAGGCATTTTTATCATCATCATGATCGTCATCGTTATCATCATTTTTGTAATTATGAAATTAAATGAGGAGAATGACGGAAAGAACAAATTAATGAAATCTTATCGCGGAAAAGCAATTTGATATTTTTTTATATTACTTGTACGTGTCATACAAGGTCATTAAAAAAACAATCCAAAATTTTCATTTGAAATATATTCGTTCTATTTCTCGCGATTCTTATCATTTTTGAAGGTTGATTTTAATTTTGATTCGCGATTTCCTTCGGCAAAAAATTCAACCTTTAATTTTTGAAAATTTCTTAAGAATTTTTTTTTCTTAATCATTTTGAAATTTGTTTTAATGCCATTGAAATTGCTTCTATATTTTTATCTAGATAAGATAAATCTAGATTTTTGTAATAATTTTTATTTTTGTATTTTCCGTTTCCGTTTTGTTTTTATAATTTATTATAGTAATTTTTTTGTTGGTTTTGTCTCTTCGCTCAAATTTACCCACGCGAATTTTAATGTGCGTCTTATACGCCTTTGAGGAGCAATAAAATTGCAATGAGTTGAATTAGAATTCCAGCATCATTAAAATCACTCCCTTCCTTTCCCCCTCCTCCCTTTTCCGTGTTCTTCTTCCTTCGGATCGTCAACTAATCCCAAAGAATGCGATGATTCCACGTTCTGCGGTTAGTAGGGCGTGATGGCGGAAGGGCGGGGGAGTACGGTTGGGCTGTGATGCACGTTTATTTCCCATATGCGCACAACACGACCATTAGACGCCACTGACGACACTAGGCGTCGGATCGTAGTCATCGTCATCGAGTGCTCGCTCGGACCATAACAGAACTCATTAAACAGATAATTACGCCTTGTGCGCATGGCAGGCAGGCACTTTTCCCTCACACGCGGCGGCTCCTCGATTTTTTTTTATGCTAATTGAAGATGACATGACCAGAGCGCACCGCCAAGCAAGATCGAGTAATTGTATGGACAAACGCGTCGACTGGCGAGTCGATTCATATTATTATGTACGTTATGGTTTCGGGAAAAGGATCTCAGCTGTTTTTGGATGTTGCTGGATCTCAGCAACAACAACAACAACAACAACGACGACGACGATAACAATAATAATAGTAACAACAACAACGACAGCGCGAACGACAATAACAATCATATTGGCAAATTCATGTTGGACAAGTCATTACTTTGAACAAAGCAATAGACCTTAATGGCCAACAAAGAAATTACTCGTACGTTTTGTAATATACGGAAGAAGAAGAAGAAGCAGCACTGAATCTGCTAGAATGAGATTGAAATTGATGGCGAAGGCGAAGGAGGGGGGAGGGAGTCGGCTGTGGGATTTCATGGTGATTAGATAAAAATTTCTTCTTAAGATTGAAATCAAGCTTTCTTCGTTATTTAATATCGCGAAAGAAATTAATGATACATCATTGATATATATTATATCAAAGTTAATTATGGAAGAGGCGGATGAGAAAAAGCATGAAATATACCATAAATATTTTAAAAAGCCAAAGAGTGAAAAACCTTATAAAATATTGACTCAATCGTTGATTCAAAACCAAAGCATTTAAGGCCAAAAAATTAATGTTTATCAATATTTTATAAATATCAGTGAGAAATTTGAAGAAGCTGGTATATTTTGAAATTACTGTAAGACTTACAGTGTAAGTGCATTATTTGAAAAATTCCGAATTTTTTAATAACAAAAAATTTATACAATTACGAATTTCAACGATAATTGTGTTGATTTCAAAGACAAATCCTTTCAAAGCCTTCAGAGTTCTTACAAAAAATGCTTCGAATCATGCGAATGACATTCAGTGTATTCAGTGTGTTTATGTAATTGGATTTCAAAATATTTTCATTCTCAAAAATAAGCGGCTCGTATAAATCTTTCTCCAAATAATGTAGATTTATGCTAGAAAACAATTTCAAATTATAAGTAAAAATTGTAATATATCCATATTGTCACATTTCGAAAACAAAAAGAGATATATCAATTTTGTTAATAACAAAAGATATCAAAACGATTATAAAATTGGACAGAATATAGCCTTTCTGATTTTGAAAAAGCGAGAACAATGTATTTTCCAATAAAGACATAACATTTTTGTGGTAACCAAAGAAAATGTATGGTTTGTCCGTCCCGCTGATGCAACGATATCGAGGTATAAATTAATGTATAAACTTTTTCAGGTGGAAACTCACTTACGAGCATCCCTTGGAAATTATTTAAAATTACTAAAGCAATTCGATTAACACTAATTGTAATCTCATTTGAATTTTCGGTCGTAATAATTGTTTCAACAAAGAATTATGTGCGTGCTCTAGAGGATAAATTTCATTTTTAAATATTCATTAGAGGATACTTCTATGACAGTAAAGAAAAACACGGGTCAAAGTACCGAAGGTATTGTCGCGATTAAAGTCTTAAGACAAAAGTTAGCAAAATCAGCCGATACCGATTTCATATGCTTCGTGTTTTCAGAAATTGAACGAATAGCGACGAATACTGAAAATATTGATTTGAGAGTCTCACACAATTCAAAAGTCTAAAGACCTGAAACAATTGTATCACTTCGTTAGAAGACTGCTAGAGTTAGTATAATGTTCTTATTGGGAAAACTCTTTGTTATGAATGCGAGTGAAATTATAGAAAATTTTTAAAGAATTTTAAAATGATCTTAATTATTGTAACTCCTAAACGGCTGATACCGAAAAATAATTGAGAATTATGAAATGATTTGAATTATTTAAATAATTTAAATATTTTTCGTTCATTTTTTCTCATTAAAAATTTATTAAAAATTAATTTACTTTTGGGATTTTCATTTTAATTATTTAAATACAATTGTGCTAATAATTTTAATGTAAATCTTTGTATTCATAATTTTAACTTTAATTTTCTTTTACAGGTCCCTTAAAATGTGATTTAAGGATGGCAAGGAGAGGGAGGGGTAATGACAACTGACTATCCGACCTCACAAATCCTTAAGGCATTTTGAAATGACCCATAAATGAATTGGTGTCATTAACGGCCTTTTCCGAAAATGCCATGAAGTTAATAATTAATGAAAAAAGCCACAAAACATTTCAATTTTATGAGATGTCTTTTTATGGATGGTAATAATAAAAAAAGAAGAATAAGAGAATACATTCTTGGGTTTATTACGAACGTATAAGAAGTAAAGGGTGGATGAATGGATGATACTTTATTGCATCTAAATACAAAGCAAACTGGCCGTATGAAAGAATGAGAGGAAACGGAGAAAAGGACGGTGAATGATAAAGAGAAAGAGGTCTTCTGAGGTAATGACATTTGAAAATAATTTTTCAATTTAAATTTTTAACAAAAAATTCGTAGAAGTAGTTGCCATTTTTTCCTCTTGTACTTACCGACGTTACTTGACCGACCGTCAACAACGAATCGTCATTGTCGTAAATCCGAATTAAAACATAATAAATACCAAACGATGTTTTTAAACGTGTTCCCGTGCTTCTGAAAGCCGGAATAACTCCCGGGAGGTGAGGAGGAGAAAAGAGAAGAATTTGGGTCAAAGATTAAGAGAACGTAACCGATGTACGGCGAGTAGAGGTTATAGATACGGTAGAGTAGACGAGTAGATTACGAGTAGTGGTTATTGTTATGGAAAGAGAGGCAAGGGAAAGAAGGAGGATTATATATAGAGTAGTAATAAAATAATCATCAGTCGTGGCAACAGAAAAGCACCAACAACAACAACACCAGCAGTAACAACAACAGGCAACAGACGACATACCATCGCAACTAGTTACAAACAGAAACAGCCGGCGCGGTGAAGTCAATCAGTCAGTCAGTAGGACAGAAGTCAGGCAGTGACACAAGCTAAAGAGAAACGACGAACTCGTTGAGGAAACAAATACGAGTACCAGAACTTTTTAACTTTAACTAGTATTACAATTACAAACAAAACAACGAAACAATGACAACTAACGAACGCATGCATGAATATAACGAATGCCAATTAAAACAATCGAGGCGGACACACACATATGGTTGGAAGGCATAAAGAGAAAAGAGAGAGATAGATAAATAGAGAAAGGGCTAGAGAGCATCAGAAGGAAAAAATTAACTTCAACCAAAAACAATAACAATTACCACGACGTTGTCTATTTGATTCTTATCAGAATTAACAATGCGTTACACATCCACCCGCCCACACATTCATACGCACACAGTAATTAAACCAGATAAAAATGTAAAAAAATCTCCAAAAACCACAACAGCAAAAAAAAGAAGTAAATAAATAAACTGAGAAAGGAGAGTAGTTTGTACTGGTTTCTTTTTTTTATCATCGCACTAATTGCTTCCTGCGCTGCGCTGCGTTGTTGGCGCGTCACCGTCGTTCTTGTCATTGCGATAAGCCGGAGAAAATGGTATGGAATGTGGAAGTGGGTAGCGAGTACTCCGGAGTAAGCGAGCGAGTAAATGCAGTAAATGCAGCAATGTCTGTCAGGTTAAAATTGATAAAAATGAAAAATGTCTCGGTATGTCAAGAGACCGTGGCTGACTAACGACCCTTGAGGCAGAAGAAACGAAGAGGAAAAGAGAGAAAGGGAAAGAGATAGAGAGAGGGAGTGAGAGATGGAGCCATAAGAAGCAAACTAAAATTATACAAGACGATCTACGGCTGCAATTAGTACTTTCTGATAAAGAATAAAGCCAACGATTAAGAAATCTATTTCGAAAAGAATTGCCTGCTGCAGAGTGTGTTACGGTCAAAGACCGCGACGTATTGACAACGATATCGATATCAATACTGGCATTATTATTATTACCGACCGGACACTATCGTTTTACAATCGAGCTAATAATGAAATATTCTACCATCGAGCGAGCGGATCATCCATCACAAAGAATGATCTCTTTCATCAACCAAATCAACAAACAACCATAGCCGCCGTATTTAATAATCGTCCGTTCATTATTAACGATTTTTCATTATCTTCAATTTCATTATCATCAATTTCATTATCACATTATCATTATTATGTTTGATCAGCTATTTCTTCGAATTGATTGTGAGTTTTCAATTCATTTCGAAAATATTCAATATTTGCTTAAGTTTTCCTTTTCAAGTATTTATTTATTGATTTACATTTGTATGAGCATAGCTTATGCGTTTGGATATGTGTGGCTGTATATATGTTTGTATGCCCCTTCGACACGTAATTTTGTTTTTAAAACAGATCGTTTAGTGTTATTCTATTTAGCGGTTATTCAATGTAATGTAAATTTAAATAGCGCACAAGAAAAGCAAAGCAACCTCGAAATTTTAAACAAAATCGAGAAACAAATTGTTTTCTTCATTTGCCGCTCGTTAAGGTATCATCACTGCCGGTACAGTTATTGCTGATATTGTTGTTAGTATTATTATAAGTAAAATAAAAATAGACAATGGGAAATGTAAGGTTGAAAGAAAACCTAAGTAAGACAAAATTTTTCAAGTATTATATCTTTATCTATTCAGGGCCCTGTATTTATTCAGCTGTTTTATATTTATTCATTTCGTCGGATCCAAATTATATCCAGAACTTAAGAGAAACACCAACAACAAAAACCAAATAAATAGTTTTTAATACAGAGAAAATATTTTTATGATTTTCTGTGAAAAACGGTGCTAATTAAAAATTGATTGATTGATTGATGAAGAGTATGAAAAATATAATAATATAAAACAGAATTTTGTTTGTTTCATTTTTTATATTTTAATAAATTTGAATATTTTTTTCTCAATAAAGAAAAACAATATTTAAAAAGAAAGCTTCCTGTGTTTATTTTATAATTACAAACATTTCGTGGAAAGGATTCATCATGCCATACGATATGCGTTAATTCTACTGTAGTTTTTTAAATCCTTTTTTATCTTAACGAGGTTTTAAATATCGAGGAAAAAAGTTTATTTTTGTTAAAGATAAAATTTACCAATTTCAGTGTATTGAATATAAATAAAACTACGCTTGATATCAGCTTTTTTGAACGCCATGAAAAAATGGAGCCAGCTAAGATTACATTATCAATTCATTATATACGGGTTTGGTTTAATTTAAATTGAAACTATACGTTAATTGGATTAAAAGGATAAGGTAATAAGCTGCATTTTAGAAGGAGCCAATCACACGGCTGTCAAATTTCATAACATCGTCAAACTCAAACGGCGAATACCGTTCAGAATTAAAACAATTCACCCTTTCTGAAAGAATAGATAATGATTCATCCTTTATTATTCTCGTGCAACTATAATTGTGAATTTGTTAGACGTTGTAGTATCAAATTCAAAATCTCTGTAACATACACAGTGTCTGTACTACATTATTATTTAGTTCGTTCACCAACCACTCTATAACTATAAACCGCATTGGGCAAAGGTTATCAAATGAAAGAATGAGAAGATAAAAACATACAATCCACTCAAACGTTCTACTCGTGGATTAAGCACATGCAATTGTACTCTCATTCTGACAAAACTGCCAGTCGGAAATTTTGTGCTCAGCTGTCAGTGTGCGGTGGGAAGTGTTAATGAAATTTGTTTATTTCAAAAGATTACAATGAATTAAAAAGAAATTATAAAAATTTAATTATTTTTACAAAATATTTTTAATTAGAGGACATTTTAAAAATTCGAAAAAATGCGGACCGTTCATATTAAATTGTTTTTCTATGCGTTGACATTGTTGTTTTGTATTGGTGGAAGTAAGTACGAAAGGGATTATTAAACTATTAATCATAAAGACAAATAGATAATTTTTCATAGTAGAATATTATAAAAAAACAACAAAAAAACAAAGTTTATTGACTTTTAGTGCAGTAGTGGATTTATTTGGGCGAGTGCTTTTCTTTAAAATGGGCGGAATATCGGAGGGTGACCCAAGTAGCTCCTGCGTTCAAGTCATATGGATTTGTTTTTGTAAACAATGTAAATGATATTAAACGCCTTTTAAGAATTTATTATTATTATTATTTTAATAAAGCCGCATTGAAGAAATTCCATTCATAAAGACGAAAAATTGCAATTTAAAAAAATTGAGCAAAATTGTTTTCATAAAGTAATTTTCGCGCGTTATTTTCACTGCGAGATAACCTTTACATATTTAAGGGTCATTCACCAAAAATGCGGGTAAGGTTGTGGACTGTTGCTGAGGAATTCAAATCGGTTTAATTAAATCGATTACCGCCAGCATTTTCATATAATTCTAACGTGGCGAACATTTTTAAATCTCGGCCATGAAATAATCTTATCAGTTAGAAAAGGGATTAGAGGAAGACGATTGAGGCGAAAGGAGTCCGACATTTTGAAGAAATATTTAATAAACTATTACTGTATTAATTACTTCATCAAAAAAAGAGAAATGTCTTTATATTTTTCCATATTTTTTTAGCCTCTTCTAAGTTTGTTAAACTCATTCCCAACGGAAGTCAACATTTCTACAAACTGATCAATAAAATAACAATCACGGATCTCGTCCCGAATGACCGTTTTGGTAAACACGAAACGAGCTATATTTTCGAGACGGAACTAGAAATTAAATCGGTATGGAATGATGATGAGAAACAACTTTTAGAAATTCATTTCATCAAGCCAATCGTCAGCACAAATGCCGTCGTCGAAAACGCACAAGCTAAAACGCAACAAATCACACAAATACCCGACAGACCATTCTACGTACTTCTTGAAGAAGGTAGACCGACTCATGTAATTGCGCACACATCGCGCGATCAATCGATTTTGAATCTAAAGAATGGCATTGCTTCATTATTGCAAATTCGTTTGGAAGATGCCGGAACGGTTAAAGAAATCGATGTCTTAGGTTTATGCAATGTCATCTATTCTGTAAAATCATCGACAAGAGTTGAAAAAATTAAAAGCGATTGCTCTAATTGGGATCTTAAAGTTAATTATCGTATGGAGAAACCATTGGGTATGACCAAGAATATATAAAAACATATGTTTCGTTTAGTATTACTCTTTATATTCTTCTTAATTTTTTTCTTTTGAAGGTGTTTCTCAATCTTCGTGGGAACACATTTCTTATGATCTCGGTGCTGATGGTCTTTTATTAAAGGCCGAATCGAAAGAGACACACCGTATGGCCTTGCAATCGAAGCCGGATGTTGGCAGTGTGGTCATATCGGAAACGGTATTGCATCATACCGCCGATGGTTCATCGGATTCCGTTAAACAATTAGAGTTTCCAACCTCGCATGATGCCGTGCTGAGTCTGTTGGAATGGAATAGGATTTTTGATATTCAAGCGGATGTCGATGTTGCCTTCAGTGATATAAAGCACCAAAATGTAAAGCACCAAAATTATTTCTAATTAAAATTTTTCAATTCTAATTTAATATTAATTGAATTTTATTTTAGTTTAATTTTAATTGAATTTTATTTTAGTTTTGATTTGCTTTTAATTCAGTTTTGATTTAATCTTAATTTAGATTTTTATTTAATTTCAATTTAATTCAAAATTTTAATTTTATACTAATTTTTCATTTATATTTAATTACTTTTTTGCCAATTTTTTTCTTCTCAGTTAAAAAACGAGATTTCTCGTCTTTCCAAGCAACTGACGAATGAATACATCGGACGTGCTGAATTGTCTGAAGCGTTTGTTCAGCTTTATCCTCTAGTGCGTCTCGAAAAGAAAAACGATCTCGTTGATTTACTCAAACGTCATAAAAAACTTCATTCACAACTTGTTGATTTATTTGGAGCAAGTCAAACGATTGATGCCCACGAAGCCATCCAGCAGGTTTTCCATTACGATCGTGAAAAAGACGTTAAACTGCTGGAGAAATATTTGCAATCATTGGCGGTTGGCAGTCATCCGGAGCGCGATATTATTGAAGATCTAATTGAGAAACTATATAAAAAGTCTATAGATGATAATAATTTGCTGGATACTTGTATCCAAACGGTGGCTTCACTCACACGCCAATCTGGTTTTGATCCAAAAGATCCATTACTTGCTTCAATACGCGGGAATTTTACCGAAAAACTCACTAATTCCCGAGATTGTAAGGAAACCGAATGCAAATTGCTTTACTTACGAGCTCTTCAAAATCTTCAGGATCCGGAAACTATACCGTTATTATTTCAATATGCTTTAGATAATAAAGACTCTCAATTATCATTTGGTGCAATGCGAGCCTTGAAAAGCTTTCCAGTGGTTCATTTCCGTAAAAGTCATCGTAAAAAATTTGTTGATATTTTTTATCAAACCCGTGCCAAATACGATTCTTCGGCACGTATTTTGGCTCTGGATATTTTACTCGCAGTTGAACCTACCAAAGTTGAGTTGAATCATTTGTTGGATTTCCTAGCAAGCAGTGATGGTCGGCAATTTGAGTTGAAAACTTTTGTTGTACAAAAATTACGTCTGCTTGCCGAGCAGTGTCCAGAATTTCGTGCAATTCTTGCCGATTGTCTGGCCCAGCGTCCTTCCGTTAATAATTACAATATTATGGCCCAGAAAGGACTGACGACAGTACTAAAACGTCAGATCTCTAAAATGCCACACGCAGTAAATGAATCGCTTTTGAGTGTACAAGAAATTAATAAGGGCGTGCTAAAGCGTGGTACTGTTGAGTTTCTTCTCGGTGCTGGAGGGGAGGAGACAAGTACGTTCAAGGTAAGAAAGATAGAGTTAAAAATCAATAAAATTTTGAAAAGAGCTTCCTAAATTCGTAAATTTTCTTTTTGTTTAGCTTGGTTTATATGCGAGTGGCTTAACATCATTTGTGGGCAAAGATGATCAAAGTTCGTTTGACGAATATGAGCAGGAGGAGCAAGAGATGGAAGATGTTTCGCTAACAACTGCAGGAATGGAAATAGCGGTTCAAGGAACTCAAATGCGACCTCTTGTGTTTTTTTCCGGTCAAGGCGAATTAATGGGTCATGTGTGGAGTGGTACCGCTTCCGAACCAACACCAGCATACCAAGCCACAACCTTAACACAACATCACGAGCACTATGTGATATTATCGTCAGGTGCTACGCTTTTTGTGCTAATATTCGGTGCTCAATCAATCGATTTGAATGGAAAGGTTGAATTTAGTCTTTGGAATCGTAATGCAAATACAGAAATTCGAAAAAAGTATGATTAAATTAAATAATTTGATAGTATTTCGTAGATGGTTTTATCTATAAATATATTTCTATTTTATTCTAGTACCGGAATTGCTGTATATGGTCAAACTATTGTTGGGTTTACTTTTGCACAAGTTGAAAATAATTTTCGCCTTATTTACGAACCAAAAATAAGTCTTCAAGCGTATATTGATTTCTATGATGAAATTAAACTCTGCATGAAATTGCAACGTCCCGAAGTTAAACTAACGTAAGTTTGTCTTCGATTTCAATTTATTTCGTTTGTGGGTTGTTTTTAGGTAATTTTCTCAATTGTTTTTTTTACTAATTTCCTCTTCCTCTTCATTTTAGTTATTCAAACATTCGATCGGCTACTCTCAAGGCTTCTAAATCATTTAGAAAACTTGTCAAATCGAAATACTCGCATAATAATACTGGATTCACTTTAGCTTTAAATCAGAAGAACAACGATATGTGCAACAGCATATTCCCCTAATAGGCTTAAAAAAATGACAATACTCTTCCATTTTTATAATTAGTAATTAAGCATTAAAGTATTTGTTTAATGTATGAATAACGAAATTTGCTGAGCATCGAAGGAGCGAGCTATTTGTTAAAACTCTTCAATTGCCAACAAATTTCTTATAAAAACCAAAAAACTAAGTGAACAAATTTGCTTTTAAATAATGAGATTAATTGATGTTTTTGTAATAAATTTTATTTTATATAAATATAAATCTTTTGATATGATAAAAAACACGAATTTTTTGTATCATAAAAAGGAAGGAATTATCAAAAATTGTTGACTTTAAAGTAGTGGTGATAAAATTCTTTTATGCCGAAATTTTGCAAATAAAAGTACGTTTTAATATAATTTCCAATAAATTCAAACAAAAGTAATTTAAACCATTAAAAAAAATGCGTTCCACAAAATCTTTATTTATTCAGATCTCTTTTTCAGACGAGTTGGCCACACTTTGTTTAATTTCTAATGTAAACAAATTTGACAGCTTTCGATAATAAAATTTGTGAGTCCAATTCAGCAGAAGCTAGTAATAAAGTATTTCATTGCTTTACAAACAGTACGAAATTTACTTAATACTTTTTCAATTGAAATAATTTTGAAACTTATTAGAAAAAATTGATAAATGAATTTGTTACGAGTTTGCTCACGAGTTTTTTAAATTCTATTAAAAATTTATAAATAACAAATTTAATTTTCAATATCTCACAGAGAACAAGCTATGCGTTTTTTAACCCACTGCTCTTTTTCAGGGCAAACGTATTGTTTTGGGCTAAAATGAACACAAAACCCCGATGCTCAAAATACATTTTTCAGTGTTAAATCGGTTCTCTTGTCGTGGTGTCTGTCAGTGCCGTTCTCTTCTGAAATTTGGAATAAGAAAAATTTGTGTGTAGATAAAATTAATTGAAAAGCAATATTATAATAAAAAGTAAGAAATCATGGATAATAAGAAATAACATCAATTAAATGTCCTACAAAAACTAATATTCCGTAATTAAAAAACGAACAACAAGAAAGAGAACATTTTCGCACATTTTTGTCTGAATGAATAGTAAATACTTTTTCCATTTCGGAAATAATCCTGCGTGTTAGATAAAAAAATCGATTTCAAGTGATTGGATAAAAAAACTGAATTCAAGTTATTTTTTCAGATTGCAATTTATTCGCGTTTAATTTAGAATATTTTAAAGAATAGAAAAAATATGTACGTGGACATTTTATGAATAGCTTCGAACGTGCTCTCTTCCTTCCATTAAAAAATGACCATAATTTATAAATTTTAATAAATAAATCAAGATCAGCTTTATATAAAATTCGAAAGTAAAACATATCGAAATATTTCGAAAGGGAACCAAAAATCATTCAATACTCCAAAATCACAAAATTTGCTAAATAAAAATCTTTTGCTTCCAAAAGAAGCGAATTGAATTTAATGAGAAATTCGGGGATTGGTCATGGCGATTCTTCGAATACACTACGAATGCAATTATGGAACAGAGATATCAGATATTATTCCAATATTTCCAGTGAATGTTTATCACAAGTACCGAAGGCCTTTGTAGGCGATTGTGGTTTTGTTCATGGGGATTATATTTCCGACATATGTCATTTACATGTTGGGACGAATTGGTGTTTTAGTTTTTACAATTTTTTTATTGTGAGATTCCTCAATTTGAACACAATATCACCAAACCGGGAAGCATGAATATTTTGAAATAAAAAACGAGTCAGATTATTGCTTCTCTTTTAAACTTTCTTGGTAAGACTATGGAAAGAAATGTATTTCTTAAAGAATTCCAATCGGGAACAACCACACTGACTTTATAACATTGAAATCTGGGGAAACACTTCTGTCGTATAGGATGCAAAATCAAATAGTAATAAAAGGAATCTTTTCAGCTAAAAGTTCTTTACCCTAAGCGACCTTTGGCCGCGTGAATGGAACAAATCCAATCAATTATATAATAACGTTTTTGTTGCTTTTAAATGGAAAAATGTGATTTGTGATTTTATTTCATTAATATGAAAAACAAAGAACACTTCCTAAAATAAAGCTAAGGCACCACAATCAAATCGGGTCTTATGTCAATAAAATAACATCATAAAGGGCCGTCTTGATATTATTATAATGTAAATTTAGTTGAATTATATCGAAATATTCTTTAACGACAAATATTGGGTATTATTTTATTAGACGTTTTTTCATGCCTAAAGTCGTTTCGAGATTAAAGGTGTTGTCGAGTGCTGTTAAACGATATGATAATATAGAGAATTACAATTTGACCTAATTTTGCTGAAGAATACAGTCAACACATCATACTTTTTTTCGTTCAGTCGATTTTCAATCTGCATATCATTCTTGGAAAGCAAATGCTTTAGCAATCTATTCGTGAAAGCAAATGACAAGCGCGAAAAGTAATTCGAAAAAGAATTTGCTTGAACGTAAAAATGCGTTTATTTTTCTTATAAATGACATTTTGAGATTTTGCAACTTTGACATTTCCGACGTTTTGAAAGAAGGTTTTGAAAGAAATGCTAAAAATTATTCATTTGATTTTTTTCAGAATATTGTCTAAATCTAGAATATTCTAGATTTAGAATATATTTTAGATATATATTTATATCTAGATCAGAATAATCTAGAATTCTTATAAAGCAAATGCGTGACAAATAAATAAAAAATTAAAATCAAGATTTAAAACCCAAAAACGAAACATCAAAAAAGAAGTTCATCAACTGCAAAAACGCTAGAGGAAAGCAAGAGTTACGTGACGACGTAAGAAACGTCATTTTGGTGAAAAAGAATTCTCGGAAAAAGTGGGATATTTTCCCTAAAGAAAAAATCAAACGACAAAATCATACGCGATTTTAAAAAAAGGAAGAAAGAAAGGAAACATAATATTAGATTTAGAAGAAAAATAACAAGACTAAAATAAGACGAATAAAATAAATAATAAAATATTAATTACGCGAGTTTAAATATTTCTCACTACGGATTAGTGGTGAGGAAGTGCTCTGAGTTGAAATCGAGGTAAATTACTTTCTTATGCTATGAAGTATACATATATACGTCCATTGTCTTCGCTCTTAGAAAATGAAACTATCAGCTGATTCCTCTTAATTTGATTGAAGCTGGTTCTCTTTTTGATTTATTATATTTAAAAAAATGAGCATGAGCTAAGAATAGTCGCCTAGCTTCCAAATATTTTTTTACATTTTATTGTTAGAACCAGGATAATTTTTTGTTAGTCGGTAACGAATCGAACTTTTTAGTCGGTCAAGCGAATGTACCTGTAGATCTCGGTAACCGAGTGACCTACAGTGATGAACGATATACCGTTTGATAAATACATCAATTGTCGACGATTTATGTAAAATATGTTTTTGCTAAATTTTTTGCATTTGAGGAGATATAATGAAATATATGGAATTTAGTCTCCTTCGAAACAAAAACATGACTGGATAAAATTAATTTATTTTTCAGAAAGCTATAATGGATCAAAATGGAAATTAAAAACCCAATATTTTCTAAAATTTTCTCATGCCCAAATTAAAAAAAAGATTAAATTTTAATATAAACGTTATGGGAATAATTCCAAAGGAAGAAAAGGTTGCCTTCAATCTTTGATCGGTACTGTTTGAAGGGTCGCAGGATATATAGTCATTTAATATTCTTAACATAACCAGCATATTATTCTGTTAAAATGTTTTATCCTTTACATTCGACGAATACACGACTAAATTTGAAAAAGAAAATATTTATTTTTGTCGACTCTTATTTATAACTTTTTGCTCCATACAGTTTATTACAGTATTATATTAAATGTCAGCAACAACATCAACAACAATCGAGTCATAAAAATTGTTATTGGAATTATTAGTTGCGAGCCGGTAACAAATCATTTTGTCTCTCTTCAGATTCTTGGAACGTATTCCGTCATATGTCTGTCGTACTCTTTCAAAGAAATTCTACTCGAGAATAGTTATTATTTTTGACATGTAGTTGATTGTTGATTGCCTTACGATAATAATTGTAAGTCTGACAATTATTAAGTGTATGTACATGATCATTATCATCGTTAGACATCAGACAGAGAGACACATGTCTGTGGTTTGCAGATTTTACAGAAAATTATATTCAAAAGGGCTGCGAATGATTTTAATTTTTATTTTTTAATTTTTTTTAATTCTTGCTTTTTGCAAATTTGTTTATTGTTGTTGTTGTAATATTAATTTCTGTTATTGTAATATTATTGTCACGTCAGTTTATGGACTTTTCCTTTCGATTTCTATCAGGCGTTTGCTCGACACATCGACCGACACGACCGAGTCATCTCAAGTCTACAAAAACAAAACGAATCAGTTCAGTCGATTTAGTTCGTTTTCGAATCAACGGAATCGTTTTAAAAATGAAAACGTTGATGTCATGCCTTCACGTGATAAATTTTGAATGTCTTTGGTTTTTGTTTTTGTTCTTAAAATCGCGAATTTGAATGCTTTTAAAAACATATCATTGCGATTCTGTTTTTTTGTGCCTGGCTAAATTTTTTGTAAAAAACTTCTTTCTTCTAAACTCTTAAAATATTTAGAATTCATTTGTAATTTCTTCCTGTATTCCGGCGGGGGCAGGGTAGGTTGAAGTGAAGATGTTGACCCCCGGGTGAGAACTGCTCCTTCATTTTCCCCATTTGGATTTTTTATTACATTGACCACCCATTATTTATACTAATTATTTTATGTCAAATTAGTTTGGGGCCATTGTACCCCCAAACGCTGCCAAGCAGCGTCAGCAGTTTTCATACGTTGTTATTTTTTACTCTTCAAGGATATCTTGTTGTAAAAATCAATGAGTTCATCTCCTCTCCTTGACACAGATACGAATAAGGAGAGAAAAATGATACGGCGATTAAAGAAAAAATTCAAGAAGTGAGCAAAATATATTTCTATTGGAAATTAAGTTGCGTTGCATCAGAAAAGTTTAAGATTAAAGTCCAATTTTTTAAAAATCTACAAGATAAACGTGCGTATATTAATTTTATTTAAATTTAATTTGAATTTAATTTTCGCCTTTTTTGGTTAAAGTTAAAAGAACTATATGTTCTTGACATTCTCCAAGGGCTTAAGAAATTGATCAAGGTAATAAAAAAATGACATTTAAATTTTACGTCTCAACGGAAGTTATAAAAAATCTTTATTTAAATTGAAATTATTTTTTTAATTTTTTTGAATATTTGGCAGTGAATTCCTCACGACGAGAGCCTATTTTCATCAAGCTCAAATTATTTAATTAACTTTAGTAAATTTTAAATAAAATTTTTTTCTTCTTATTTTAATTTCTTTTACCCACACACCGCATCCATCCCTTTCCTTTTTTCCATCCTGTTTAATATTAGCGTGTCCACAAACAAGAGTAATCAGCTTTATTTGCCCGACACTTCTCCCTTTCCCTCCGCCTCCTCATCCATCCACTCCCTACCTTTTCACAAACAAAACGATCTTTTAAACGATATTAAATTGCCGGATACTCGTCGTGGCAGAGCAACAGATTGTTCACGCTGAGCTCTGGCTGACTTTCTTCTTTGTCTTCTCATTCTCAATCCCTTTTATTCAATTTTATTACGATTTAAAAAATGAGAAGAGCCTTGATGAAAAGGGCTTTTATGATAATAAAGAATTTTTTTAAATAAAAATATCTACAAGCTAGAACTTTCGAATAAAATCCGCCTTTGATTCTTTTAATACGTTTAGTAAAAAGAAATCAGGGTGGGAACGGCGATGGAAGAGGCCGGATTGTATTAGTTGTGCGAATTTGTAGCCTACGGGGCAGTCCAACGGTTTCAAGGTTACCGTTGCTTAATGAGAAATTAAAAAAAAATAACAAACAATGCGATCACGTCGCAGCGATGCAAAGAATTATTAATTTCTCTTAAAAAACAATTTATTTCTTCTCTTTTCGCTTGCAAATAAAATGCTTGCGCGATAAACCAATTCAACTGATATTATTTGTTGTTGTTGTTTTTGTTCTTATTATTATCATTATTATTATTATTATTATTGTGTGGGCGTGCAAGTACACGAAACGTTTAATTCGATTAAAATTAACGAGCATCAAACGAGTAAAGAGTATAAGACGAAATTATTCTATTAAACAATAAATGTTAAATTCTGATTGAGGATAAACACCCAAGGAGAGAAAGAGAGAGATAAAGTGGATATGGTAAGGGTGGGAGAGAGAGAGGGGAGCAGAGGAGATTCTCTAGAGAATTTAGAAAACAAAAAAAAATCATTAAAATTAAAGTATTTCTTTCAGCAAAATAACGTAATCGAGATATGTTTGCTTTGTGAGTCTGCCTGTAAATACGTTTCTTTTACCCACCTCTTCCCCTCATCAATCTATCGTGGAGAAAGATTCCTCCTTTTTTCGTCAGTTCAACTCCTTTCAAGAAACATTTCTCGTTTAATCGCTTAAGAATGCTGAAGGCATTAGATTCAGAGGGAGATGGAGGGCGTTGTGGGTAGGTAAGCGGCGAACAAATGGATTGTGTGTACTTTAGTGGAAACTCAAATTATCCTGCGACCCCGTAATCAGTTTCTCTCAAAGTCTCGTGACTTGTTGTCCAAAAGTCTTAGTATACAAGACAGAAGTAAATGACAATGTATTAGTGATTTGTCATACGAAATAACTCACAAACCGCCACTAGTTTTTTGTTTACATTTTATGTAAAATATTTCTTAAATTCGAAAAACTAAAAAGAGACGAAGTTTCCGTGTTTTACGTGGAATGACTCTTAATAATCACGCACATCACAAAAAATAACTAAAAACAAGTAAGAATTAAACTCAACCTAGTTGAATCCCATGCACGCTACACCTGTTGTATAAAAATGTATGGTTTAATTTCAATTATCAGTGGGCGTGACACGCCCTTTTTAAATTATATTTCCCTTTTTGTAGTTATTTAAATCTCCTTACTCGTCTTCAACACAACCTTTCTCAAAAGTGTTCGCTCATTATATAGTGGGCGGTCACGCCTATTTCATCTACATTTATAATGTCCACTGCCACTATACTGTCCATAAAATTAAAGCTGCAACATTCCAACAGAGAATGAAAAATGGGAAATTTTATTTCATAGAAAGCTGATTCGATTTTAATCATTCTCCATAAGGCTTCGTCTGTGATGGCAGAGAATATTCATTCTATATTTTAGAACGTTATCTCTGTTCGTTCTCCTGTAATCGTGATTTCCACAGACAGACGGACGGACCGACGGATGGATGTGTCTCAATCGACTCACCTGGCACGCCCCTTCTAATACATTACAAACGGAAGAGAAAAGCTAATACATCTTCTTCTTTCTAAGTGTTGAATATAAAAATATTCTATATATTCTAATCTACATACTATTTTTAGTCAGAATTTGACCGTGTTTTACGAGATTTTGTGTAAGGATTTTATAGAAAATAAAATTTTTTTATCTAATATCCATAAAATTTCCATCTGCTTTAAAATATAAATGTGAGAAAAATTTTAAAAGTTATCAAGCCTCGGTTTTGATACAGATAAAATCTACTTGCATAGATACAGATACAAATACTTAGATATAGATATAATCTTAATTTGGATACACATCTCAACATAGATACACACACACAGATACTTAGATACAGATACAAATCTAAACTTAGATACATATAGATATATCTAGATACAGATACAAATCCTATCTTAGAAACAGAAAGATTAGATACAGACAGATCAAAATCGTCACTAAATCTGTCATTGCCTTAAATAAATTTTTTCTTATTTCTTCTTTTTTTCATTTTTAAACTTAATTATCAAATCATTGAAAAACACAAAAAATTTCGGCGAAAAAAATTATCAGCTAGCCTTTTTAATTTTTATTATTCCTTTCCTTAAAAAAGTTATTGACGAAAAAAGTTTATTTCTACCTGAGGTTACATCATTCGCAAATGATTTTTTTCATATTAATATTTTTGCTATTTTTTAAATCAATTCCTTCAACCGGTTTCTTCATTTTTTTTTATTCTTTTATTTTTTAGCCGACTAATTGACACAGGCTATAGCGATCATGAAAAGCATCGTGATTTTGTTACATTTTTGCCATTGCGAATTCAACATTTCGGTTGTGCGATGATGATTCCCCTCATTTGGGATGAGGGGAAAATCTGTTAATCAAGAATGAAAGAAAAGGCTGATAAAATTAACCGAGAAATTAATTTATAAACTAGAAATTAGTTTATAAATTAGATCTAGGCACTTCTATGGCTACATAATACATTTAATTTGGATATACGCGAGGTGTTCAGTGTATTCTCGGTATTGCAGTGATTAAAACTATTCAATACCGTAATTCGATGTGTATTAGTTTTATACCAGTTTTATATGTGTAATTTAGAACAGGAGCTAACGGTAGCCCAATAATCGGTTGCCACGACGATGTCGAAGAAAATCGGGCGCAGCTGGATGAAGTATTTTCAATTGAATTGAAAAATTGTTATCGCAGATGAAACTCGGGGCTCATTTATATGAAGGTGAAAGTAAGCACAAATTAAGCTCATAAAGTCATGGCCACAACTGCTCTTCGTAATATGTGTGATACAACTTAACGAACAGAGATGCAGAAGAATTGATCTTTGGTGCGTTTTTTTTGCTGCTTCCCTTGCAAGAATGTGGTTTCGACTAAATTAATAAATCATTGTACAGTTCAGATATAGCCTTTAATGATTTTTATTTGATTCCAAATCCAAAAAAATACATTTGATAATTAATAATTACATAAATATTTTTCTTCATACCGATACCGAGAATACATTGAATTCCCCACATAATGCAGTCTAAACTACGTTGAAAGTAATCAAAAGAAATGTTTGGAATGTTTGTGCGTTTATTACGTGAATTGAAGTAATAGATTCTTGGGTTTTTTTGTTGTTGCTCACATTCTATTATTCTTAGCCTGTCTTGAAGACAGAAACTGTGGCAAAAGCAGAAATATATATTAAGCAGAAAAATAAAATATATTATCTTGTACTTGCAAGAAAATATCTCTTAAATGAGAAAACAAGAAAAATGAAATGTCGAAGTTGAAAGGAAAGGGATAAAAGGAGAAGAAGTAGAAAGGAAAAAGACAAGACGGCGGTGAAGATGAAAATCAAGTGAAGACAATGTATTGAAGAAGATTGAAAGAAAAGCAACGCAACGAAGAAAATTTTGTTGTCGATTTGAAAAAAGCTTTTCGCTTCTCGAATCCTCTGCATCAGATTTTGAGGCGTGATTGCATTGCATTTCACCGCATTGTGTTTCGTTGCATTGGAGCTCGTAAATGGCAAAACAATGGCCGTCGCTTTAGTTACTGCAATTGTGTAGCGTGCTTGTGTAATTGTGTGCGTGCTATTGTTGTTGCTGCTGCTTAGTGTTGTTGTTGTTGTTATCGTTGCCGTTGTTATTGTTGTTGTTGTTGTTGTTGTACAAGACCAGGTCATTCAACTGTACAAAAAATTAATACATTTCATAACAGCTGAAAAAGAAGAAGAAAAAAAGGCGAAAGGCTTAAAAAAATTGGTGAAAATGAATGCAATGTAATTGGCAAATATTACCGATAATTTGCTCTTGTGCAATAAATATCGCGATTGCAATATTTGGTGGTAGTTAAAGTATTGCAAATGGAAAACTAACAGCTATTGCTGTGGCCGTAGTTAAAAATAATCGCTTCTATTGTTAAATTTTTTAATTTCATTCACATTGTTTTGAGTCCTGCATGACTATATTTTTATATAGAATGTATCATAAGAACTGTATTTATATTGTCTTTATAGTTTTTTTTATCAAGATCATTAGTTTTTTCATTAATTTCTTTCTTTTGTAAATATTTCTCACTTGGAAAATCTAAACAATTTATATTTGTTTATAATATACGAGTATCTGCGTATCTAATAGATATTCTGATAGCTAATAGATATTCTGATATCTAATAGATATTCTAATATCTAATGGATATTCTCACATTACATTACGTGTCATTCTCTTTTGTTTATTTTCTTTTTGTTATTTGTGCACCGTTTCGTGCGTTATTTTACAGTTTTTCTAATTTTAATATTTTTTGTACAATTGGCATACTATAATATTATTCATATATGCGCCAATTAAGGCAAAATTCCTTAAAAAATTACACTATAATTTTTTTTTGGTAATTAAAAATTAACAAGTCGTTGCTCCTGTGTAGACATAATTTTCAATGATTTTTTAACTCGTGTATTCCTTATAGACTAATTAAAGAATAATATCGAGAATGGATACGGAATTATTTCTGGCTTCGATTATTTTGATGATTGATTCTCAAAAGTCATTGCTGAGACAGTGATTCTTTTATTCTTAGTAGTTGTAGTAGTGATAGTTGTTTCGCTTTTTCACTTAATTGCCTCACTTTGGTTTCTTGTTTAGAATTTATAATTTATAAAAAAATGTGCTTTGTTTAAAAATTACTCATAACAAATCCATTCGGTTTTTTCTTGCTTCTTCTCGCTTTACATTCCTTGATCCGAGGTTTTCTGAAGTTTTATTCCTCTCACACTCTCTCCAATTCATTGCTCCACAATCTGAGAGCGACTAAAAGCCGCACCGTATTCTAACACCAATGATATCTGTCATTTAGTTGAGTTGCAATTTTTATTTCAAAATATTTGCATATTGATTGATTCTTAGTAGTTTCAGCAATAAATAATATTTCCAAATATATTAGAGCATCGTAATAAATGTTTAAAAATGTATGAATTAATAAAAGTTTTATAAGTGTTGAATAAAATTGTATATATATATTAAAATGTGTAAAATTGAAAATAGCAATAATTAAATATTAATAAACGTATTTATGATAGCAATGATTTAAATCGCATTTCTTCAATTAAGAATTTTTTAATTCCTAACTGATAAAATTTATTTAAGGTTATTTCTTTAATGGACACGAATTAAAGCAAAACATAGAAAAAAAATTGAATAAATTAAATAAAACATTAAATTAGTATTCAATTTATGCAAAAAAAAATCAGCGATCAACGTCAGCAATTGAATAAATCGTTTAGTAGAAGTTAAGTAATTTCTACAAAACATTATGACAGAAACAAGTGTCAAAGTGACAGTTGCGTTGACATGACATACGCATGCGAAACATACTTTAGTAATTATTTTTGTTAATGTTGTTGTTGTTGGTGGTGTTGATAAATTGCAAGTATTTGGAAATATTTAAAATTCTTTGTAGTTGATTTTTTATTTTTTAAAGAGATTAAATACTTTTCACATTTGAGATATGCTGAAAATAATATAAAATGCACAGAAATTGAAGTCAGGTAAGGGTACGAAAAAATGTATGTGAAAGAAGGATTTATTCATCTCCCATTTTTAAGGCGTTTAAGCGGTTTATGAGTTAAAAAATACTTTAAATAGAAAATCTATCAAAAATACTCAAAGCACCTTAAAAGAATTTTCGAAAAAATCTATTTGAAGTTTTAAAATAAAACTAAAGCCAAATTTAATTTCCTAAAAAATGTAGAAGTATAATTTTTTCCAATCAATTTTAATTAAAATTATTGTAAAAAAATTTACCTTTTTAATTGCTTCAAAAAATATATTAATTCAAAAGAAAAATAAATTAAAGATAAAAAGAATATTCAAAATTTAAAAAAAAATACTTAAAATATTTCATTATTAAAACTGTTTTTAAGAAACGTTTGAATTTATTTGTTTGACGCAATAAACTTTTTTATTTTTACCGCTTCAAAAAATATTTTTCCAACAGAATTTTTATAGAATTTCTTAGCTCATTAGGACTACCTTAAATAGCCCTTTAAGGGTTATGTAAATATAACCAAACCAAACCGAAAGCTTGAACGAAAATATTTTGTGAAAAAACATGAAATACTTGACGACACAAAATTTATTTATGCTTAATGAAATAAACAAAATATTTCTATCAAAATATTTTTAGCAAAAAGATTCCAAAATATTTGATCATTTACGTAAAGACGGAACAATAATTTTCGAAAGGAAGAAATCAAACAAAAACAAAAATTAATTCCAAAATGAGTAACCGGCCGCTTCGTCACCTTTAAAATTTTCAACAAGTTCTTTTGATTACGTCATGCAAATGGCAAAGAATTGCTTTTTTTGACACCCTACACTCAAGGGGTGAAGGATATTTTAAGTTTGTTTCTCCGTTTGTAACGGATTAAAAGAGGCGTTCCAGAAGAGTGGGAAAAGAGTATATAGTTTGACTTAGAATCGTCTGATTCGATTTAGCTCTGTAAGTCCTCCTGTTTGTCCAGCTGTCTGTTTCTCTGGCTGTCTGTATGTCTGTCCGTCTGTCTACCCACCTGTCTGCCTGCTTAGCCAAATCGCGATTACGGGAGAACCAAAAGTGATATTCTCTGGAAATTTGTTACACATATTCTCTATTATTATTCTCTATTAAACAGTTTGGTTTTAAAACTGGGTGAAATCGGATGCGAACCACGCCCTCTTCTGGTACTTAATACGAATATAGCTACATGGATGGTTAACTTTCAATGTTCGTTGACGGAATTTCCTTCTCGAGCTCATTCATGAATATAAAATTAGTTTGTAAAAAATATGCGTGCCACGCCCACTGATACATAATTTCCACTATGAATTTTTTTTAGAATTGTGTTGAAGATGAGTTAGCAGATTTAAATTGATGAACAAAAGGGAAATATAATGTTAAAAAGGGGCGTGTACCGCCAAACCATAGATTTCTACTACGGGTGGAGGGCACAAAAGCTTCGGCTAGGCCAAAGCTGAAGTTCCGGCTTGTTTTTTTTTTGGCCTGTCGAATTTTTAAAACCAGTTGAAATATCGAAAAAATAGGAATTGAAACGGTTTGAAATTTTGTAGAATTATATTTATTTATTAATTATAATTAATTATGCATGAATAACGGTTAGTGGTAAGGCTTGCCTAATTTGTATGACGTGTATGATGTTCTGTTTTAATTTATAAAATACAGTTATAAACATAATGTAATGAGTTATTACATGAATCTCTCTTAAAACGTACTGGTAGAGCAATTTGGCCTCTCTCTAGAAACGATTTAGTTATTGCTGAATTAGCGTTTAAATCATGACAAAATTTCTGCTTTTTCTATATACGAGGGGCCTTCAATGTATTCTTGGTATCGTTATGAAAAAATGTTTAAGCAATTAATTTTATTTCTATGTTTTGCATATACATTTTTCAAGGAATTGAAAATTTTCAAAGAACTCAAATTTATCTCAAATAATTTCCAATTAATTCCTCCCCCCTCTCCAATAAAAAACCCCCTCAACTATTGTAGCATCCACAAAGTATAAAATTTTATTATACTCACAAAATAATTCAGAGGGCTGTCACCAATAATTTTCGTTTCACTTTACGTCTCTTTCTCTCACTCATTTCCCACACTTTGTCATCGTCTGTACGGGGCGTTTCTAATTTATTGTGACATCTACAGGTTAACTATAGTAATTCGATATAGAAAACTCGTCTACAATGAAACGTCAAACGATCTTTTCGTAACGTGTGTTCGCTTGCTTGAATACAAAAAAAAAAAACAAACAAAAACGACCGAGTCGAGTCGAGATCAATCGCTCGTAAATAAATAACTAAACGATACCAAATTGATTTAATCAAGTCAGACGAGAGGAAAAACAACTAACAATAGCAAAATTAAAATATAAAAAAAATCAATAACAGAAGCAATAATAAAAAGCAAAATCAATCAAGGAAGTAATGGAGCAAAATGCTTTTAATGGATGAACGAGTAGGGGGAGATTATATAAAAACAAGAGATTATTTTATCGATATAGATTATGTCTTCGATTTAGATATTTGGACAGGAATACAAGGGGCGTGTAGGACGATCAAATACGTATATAGTCTGAATTATTTTGTTTTTCAAATGTGCCAAGGTCGTTACTTCGTAGAAGATGCGAAGTTCCCCGAAAATTTAGAATGGAATTTCTTATCTTAAGATAATAATACATTAATAATTAGAACAACTTTTTTTAAAAAAAGAAAAAACTATTGTATAGGCATGTATTCTAAATATAAACTTGCTTTTTGATGGCGTCATTTAGAGACCATTCTAAAACTCGTTTAATATCGCATGATGTTATTTTTTGCATTTTATGCTCGATTAATTTAATTTGCTATCATTTGTTTTTTTTTAATTTTAATGTGGAAGTTTTTGGCTATTAATTTATTGATAATAATCCACCCATAGTAAGAAACACAATTAATTTGTTTTTAAGAATTTTTAAAAACAATATTAAAAAAATAAAAAACAACATTAAAAACAATATTAAAAACAATAAAAATACAATATTAAAAACAATATTAATATTAAATATTTTCGAATAAAAACCAATGTTTTCGAAAATTTTAGGGTAAAACTCAGAAAAATAATCGAATTTTCGTAAGAAATATTTGAATATTTTTGCTATTTTTGATGAAAAAACGGAATATCAAAAGAATCTGAATTTAAGCAAATATTTTGAAGGAAGAAATTTGTTTTGGAAAATTTCCAAAGAATCAATCGGTTGTCTGTCCGTCCTTCGCTGAAATTAATTTTAGACGGAGAAGATTACTTGAATTTTTTCTATAATCGATATACGTTTTTCGAGAAATTGATAAATATGGAAAAAAAATCGATAAATATTCGATAAATATCAAAAAGCTTTTATGCTAATGGAAATAATTTCTAATAAATTTAATATTTGTTTTTTTTTCAAAGATTTTAATTTATATTAGAGAAAATAAATTCAAAGAAATAAAATGAAATAGAGCTTAAATTTATGACTTTATTTGTTATTTTCGACGAATAAAATAACAAGAATATTTTTAAAAAAATCCCAGCAAATCACTCCATCAGATATCATCGCCATCTCCATCATCATCATCATCATCGTCATCATTAGTAGCTAAAGAAATAAATAGATTTTGAAGATTTCAAGTGTTAAAAGATTTCAGTATTGGAAATTATACAAAATCTAATCAAAAGGAAGCAAGATGGCAGAAGGAGGAGGGGGCAAGTGTTAATTAAAACACTTCAATCAATTAATTAGAGTCTATATCATTAATTTAAGCGAGTACATATTCCTTTTGTATATTTAGAAAGTTTATTGCAATAAAAAACTAATAAAAAAAGGGAAAAATAAACATTTTTGTGCTTCAGTTTTTGTATTTAAATAAAATATTGTGTAAACCTTAAATAAAATAATATTATTGACGCAGTTTTTGGTGTCAGTTGAATGGTTGAAAGAAGCAATCTAGCCATAATCGAACAGGATATATTCTCTACTTTCTAAATCAAAGCAATATCTTCCAAAACAGAAATATATTTTTAATAAAAATTCTTCATAAATATGGTCATTACGGTTTCCGGTCTTTTGAAGGGTGTGGGAAATGACGTTTGATGGAACAAGATGATTTTAAAACTGAAGATTTATTACTTTTTGTAAAACAAAAGATATTCTAGAAAATAATAAACAACATTGTCTTTATAGCATTATATAAAAGAAATTAACAGATGGCCATCATTTTATTTAATTTATTATGCGCGATATACACTGATGTAATTTTTGGTGTCAGCAGAATGATTAAAAAGCATAATCTAACCTTTATCGAAATAGAGATATTCTCTACTTTCTTAATCAAAGCAATAAATCTCCCGAAACAGAAATATTTATTTGATGAAAATTTTTCATAAATATGGTCATTACGCTTTTCAATCATTCGAAGGGTTAAGAAAATGAGGATTAGCGAAAGAATATGGTTTTAGAACAGAAGATTTACTCACTTGTAGTAAAACAAAAAATATTCTAAAAAAATATTAAGCACTATTGTTTATATAGCATTATGTAAAAGAAACCAACCGATGGTCCTCATTTTATTTAATTTATTGCGACAGTTGAAAATGTTGTTCTCATTTCAAATAGTCACTCATTGTCAGAAATCGGGACGAATTATGCGCTCAAACATATTTCCATATACACGCATACATACAGACAAATGCACGTACGCACGCACACACGCACACACATACACATACATTGTAAACTGTTTGTTCGTTCATTTAATGAGGTCAACAGATGCAGCAGACAAGAATTTATATAAAAAATAATGACAATCTTATGTGTTTGTTGGTTATTTACTGTTTTTTGTTGTAACTTGTCGATTGTTATTGTTGCTTTTTTGTTTAAATTTTGCATACTAAAGTGCATTCAAAGTGTTAATGAAGATTCATTAAACACACGCTTGTTCTCGTTTTAGTTGTAATAACGGCTTTGTTGTTGTTTGTTGCTTTCATTGACATTTGATGATTAAAACGTGCTATTTGCTTTTAATTAGTTTTTCAATTTTTTTTCATGCAATTTTAGTGATTTAGCTTCAGTTTACTTTCACTCAAGAAACATTCTAATGTCTTTAAACGTATGTAATTAATTTTGTTGGGATTAATAATCAAATTGATGGTATTCGTTGTTTTTATTGTAGACATCCTCTATGGGCATTCAATATATTCTCGTTAGGCGGGTATGTTCCACCAAACTTCTGCACAAGAAGAATTTTCTTGATATAATGGGAATAATTTTGATGATGAAGATGAGAAGAACGATGATGAATTTTGATAATGAAGAATTTCTAGGCAAAACATTTAGCTTTAAAAATAATTTCCTTTCTTCATTTCAACCAAATATTTACGAAAATATTCACTTCTTAATCTCCAAAAAAATGTTATATATTTCATGGCGTCAGTTGATTTATCTGTCTGTTTTTTTTAATCCAGTCAAAATTCTTTTAGAAAATGTAATACAAAAGTTGTAAAATCGTAAATATTATTGAGTAAGACCAAAATAAATCAGTCCGAAAATTTCAAAAATTTTTTCCATTTTTTTTGATTAATACCGACGAAGGAAGAGGAAGTCGTTTCATAACTTTGCCTGTTTTTAAAAAAAAATTATTATTATTTTAAGAAATATTTTTGATGATATAAATGGAAATCTTATACAGAAATACAAAATTTTAATATAAATATTGTAAAACCAAAACTGTTGGTGGACAATAATAGATTAATTCTTGGAAACAAATAAATTCGTTTGATTAATTCCGTCATTTCACAATATTTTTTTTACTAAACAAAATTTTTATAAATAGAAAAGAAAAATTTGTTAAATTTTTCTTCTTTTGATTAATTATATCTTATATGCTCGAGAGTTATTTGACCTTTCTATTTTTTTATTAATTCTTTAAAATTTTAATAAAACAAAAAATTTTAAAAATTTTAATAAAACAAAAATTCGCAAAATTAAATAATAAATATCTTAATTAGCGAAAACATCCCCAACAACTCGTAATGAATCAATTTTAAAGCAAATAAGTAAATACTCTCATAGCTTTTTTCTTCTTTTTATCTTTGCAGTTAAAAAAATATAAATCCAATCAACAAATAATGCTTTTCGAGGATCTAACTTAAATCGAAGTTTTCATTATAATGAATTCTGCACGACGAATTGGAGTATTTCTTTCTCCATAAATTAAAAGAAAGGAAAAAATACCAGACGAATTTTTTCTCATAAATAAAAAAAAATCCAAATTTAATATTTAAAAAAAAATTTAAAATAGTTTCAAAATTATTACAAAATTTTGGCAAAAAGTAATAAAAGGTAATGTCATACTAGACAAAATTATTAAATCTAGTAATCTACACTAAATCTTGTACTACATCTAGTCAAAAAAAAAAAAAAAAAAAAAAAAAAAAAAAGAATTGAAAAATACTGTTTAAAAAAATTCCCCAATCTCGAAAATAAATCTTTGAAAAAATTTTAAAAACCAAAGAGAAAATTACAATTGATTGTAATTCAATTCTATCGAACAACTCCATCTATCGATCAAGCAATCAAACGCAGCGACGGGAATCAACAACGGCCTCAAAATGCCGTACAATCGCGAGAATTCGATGCAGGCCGACAAATTGAGTGGCATAGAAGAAGAAAGTGATTTGTATGAAGGATTTGCGCCACACGTTGAAACTTCGGAGATAAAGATTTTGGATTTCTACTCAATTCCAAAACAAACAGGTAAATAAAAATTATATATTTATTATTTATAATTTTTTCACTCATATTTAAAACTTTCATATTAAAAATTTTAAGGTTCGAGTCTTGAATTGAATTGTACGTTAAAAACTAAATTTGTTTAAAAAGGTTAATTATTTCAAATTTAAATTTAATTTAAGATTTGCAGATGAATAATAGCAAATTTTTTGAAGAAAAAATTTAACAAATTAAGGAAATAATGAATTTCAAGTTATGGAATATAATAAAATTATTGAAGGCAAGTACAAAAACCAATAGGAGAAATGGTTTGTCTTAGCTAATTTTTTAGATGGCTGTAAATAAAAGTAAAATGTTTTAGAAGACTTATTGATAAAAAGATCATAATAAAAACTATTTCTAAAGTCTGGAACTTTAAAAACTGAAACGGCATACTCTTGAAACAACAAAATTCGGAGTAATAAAACTGGAAGAAAGGGAATTAATAATTTAAAGAAATTTTTAATTTCTAAAAAAAACATAAACGATGTATTGAAATTTCTGATATTTTCATTTTTTTCACGAATAACTGAAAATGGGCCCGTCTGCTTAATTTTAGAAATGAATGCACGCACACCCAAATAGATACTCATTCCTAATATCAAAAAAAAAATATATCAAAAATGTGGTAAATTGAAATTACTCTCCCTTTATTTGATAGGGTGCAGAAAAATGTATACAACATCCATCAAATCTCATTCAAAAAATTATTTGTTTCTTTTTCTCTAAATGTTTATTTCAATTTGTTTAATAGTTTAACTTAAGAACCGAAGAGTGAAGCGATTCAATAAAAAATAGAAAAGTATATATGAAAAGATTTATTTAAGTATTTGCTTTCGAGTTGTTAAGAATAAAAACTATAATTCTTGTATATCCATCAACAGATTTTTTTTATTCCAAATTAAAATCGATTTGTTTATTGAGTGTTTATTTGCTAAAATTAGTTGGTGCTTTTTTTGTTAAGAATGATTAATATTGTTGCTAAATAAACATAATGTCGAACAAGAAATGTTTTTACTACAAATTTATTCATTCATTCACTGTTTTGAAAATTTTAGAAATATATTTCTTTCTGTCTTAATTCATTCTTTTCACTTTCAATATTTTTTCAGTAAATCCGTGAGAACGATAAACGTTTGTATTAAAATTCATTGTTCTTAAATTTTGATTTATTTTTGACAATAAATATCGATTGCTAGGAACTTTTTCAATAAATAAATAAATAAACTAATACATACCTAAACTCACAGATAGAAAGACAGGCAGATAGATTTGCGATTACAATTAAATTAATAGAAGAAGAGAATGATTACTGCGATAAATTAAAGTAACTGAGAAAGTTGTGAATGAGGGGTGGGGCGCAGGGTAGTGAGGGCAGTTAGAGGGAGCTGTTATGGAATGGAAAATTTATACACTTAGTAGTGACCGCTTAATTTGAAAATTGGCTAAATCTATTTCAAACAAAAAATACAAAAACCATTTGGGAGTTTTCAAATTGCTTTCAAATTTTTACAAAAACCAAATTTTTTTATTTTATAACAATTTTATGCTCTAAATATTTAAATTTGTAAGTACCTCGAAGTAAAATAAAGCGGCTCAATTAAAATTAATTTTAGATAAAATGGAAGAGGAAGAGGAAGTTGGTACAATAACGAACACTGAGCTATATCGAATTTCAGTTTGTGAACTAAAGCAATTGTAAATAATAATTTTATGAATTCTTCTTTGAAAGTATTAAAATTTTTTCGTTTCAATTTAATTAATTCTTGATGATTAAAATATGTTTCTCTTTTGCTAAAAATTTTAGAAAATTTATAAAATTTTTTGATAATTAAATAAATTTATTAAACATAATTTAAAACGATTAAAACATATTCAATAGATCATTTTCTTTTTATTTTATTACATATAATGTATATAATTTTGCAAAAATTTCTAATAATAATGTATATAATTTTAAAGTCTAAAATCTGCTAAAGATTCTGTAAAAAAATGTCAAGAGCTCTCTGCATCGCAATGCGCGACAACAGTGTTTTTGCAGATGTATAAATACGGGGTGTGTTGAACACGGTCACGCATTCTCACGCAATATAATTTTTGTTTAACTATAAATATAAATAAAGATAACATTTTTAATAAAATCAAATAAAAATATAAAAAATTAATTATGCTAGAAAATTAGTGACAATTAATTACTAGAAAAAGAATTAATTACTAGAAAAATGAGTGACAAATGTTGGTTGGCCAGGAGGGGGCCACAAAGGGAGGCGGGTACGTGTTTGTAGCACATTCTATGATACATGCATTATTTAATAATTATCAAAAAAAAATTCCAAGAAAATTATTTTCATTAATTGAAGGACACAGTTTTCAAGAAATATCAGAAAAAAGAAAGAAAATAATTCTGTAATAATTTCGATTTATTTCTCCACACCCTTTAATTTCACCCCGAATTACCGCTTTTGGTTTTTCATAAATTCTTACAATTATTTGGCAATTTATAGAAATTGCCACAATTTATTTGTTTGGTTTCTTATCTTTTTAATTTATTTTAAATATCAATTTTTGTTGTTGTTTTTGTAATGATATAAAAAACTTTATTATTTGAATGCGTTGCTTTTATTATTATTATTAGAATTTTTTTGTTTTGGAAATATATTGTAATGGTTTTTCTGGCAATGATATAAATCTTAAATTTGTATAAATCTTTTTTTATTTTTCTAATATTTTGATCCTCTTGATATTGTTGAAATGTTGCCAATGGAAAAACCAAAGAATAATAAATATTTCAAAATAAGCATTTTGTGATCGTTGATTATGTCAATTACAATAATTCTTTCGTTTCTTTTAGAATTTCCAATTCAAAAATGATCTCGAGAGGCAATAATTTAATAAGAAAAAAAAAAACAACTTTTCAATATTTTTGTTTGCGTAACAATTTCAAATTTATTCAAGAATTTTCTACTAATTCACGCAACTAAAAATATCTGTTTGATCTTAAATAAAAATGCTCAAAAGAAAATGTTTTTTCATGCAAAAAATCTTTTATTTGATTTGATAATCATTCTCTGAGGATTTACTTATTTTTAGTTAAAAAAAGCCAAACCAGTTTTTTAGGTTGATCGGATTTCTCAAATTAATTGAATCATGTCAAAGTATTTCTTACAAGCAATTTATTAGAAATTTGAAATATTTATTCGTTTGTTTTTGTTTAGTACCGAGATTGATAATGGCAATGATATGTCTCGTTAAAATTTTCTTATAAATTATTGTTAATATTTTTAGAAAGAAATAAAAAAATTTTTTTTCTTTTGCTTTTATTTTGAGAATTAGTTAAACCTTAATTCGAGGACAACCACATTCACAAGCTTTTCAGTTCTTACGTGACAAATTTCGAAATTGGGTTATGAAAAATCTGGACTGTGTAAATATTTGTTTCTTTTCTTTTTCTCTTTTTTTCAGATAAATTCGGTTTCTTTGTTCGTAATTTTAAGAGTGAGTAAAATTTTTATTCTTCCCATCGTTTGTATTGTATTGTATTTATTTTATAATAGTAATAACATTTTCAAACATATATTTAATTATTTTTGTGTTAATTTCTGTTTTTGTTTTGTCTATCACGAAAAAAAGTAAATAATCATGTCATTTAAAAATTCATTGCCCTCTATTTGTTCGCTGCATAACCAATCCATCCAATCGGTCAACAGGTGCATAACTCATTATTTATTTCGGTGTTACCAGCACGTATTAATTACGTGTCTATCTCTCTAACACACGAACGCATCGCA
The DNA here is from genome assembly GCA_963966595.1 of Physocephala rufipes. Classification (NCBI taxonomy): domain Eukaryota; kingdom Metazoa; phylum Arthropoda; class Insecta; order Diptera; family Conopidae; genus Physocephala; species Physocephala rufipes. Next base: position 45,252,338 of record OZ016502.1, on the reverse strand, counting down.
TCGAGAATTGAACCTCGTGTGCTGGTAACACGAGCGAGCTTATCACACCAGTAGCGATTTCACGTCACGCAATATTTTGGCGCTTTTTTCGGGTTCGTTTCTCTCACGAACGTACGTGCGTTTTGCAACGTTGGCGTCATGCCTAGGAGTGTTCATATGCGTGCCTATGTGTTAATGTGTGTGTGCTTTGTGCGATAAAATTTGTTCAGAAGCGAGAACAGAAAAAGCAATAACAGAAAATTAATTATCGTTTTAATTATTGCAATAACCTAAAGGATTTGTTTCGATTTTCTTACAAAAACCATAAAAGTCTCTAGAGTTTCATATAAAAAATTTCATGATTACATAAAAAATGTTGCCGTTTTCACGCTTTTTTCTCGGTTTTTTATCCGAATGTTTGTTTTTTTCCTTTTGAGAAAAAATCGAATTGAGCAATTGCTCCGCTATTTTCATATTTATTTTAAGCAAATCAAAAGAAAATATAAAATACTTTAAACGTTTTTTGTACTTTTTCATGCCATCAAATTTTCTCATCAAAAATTCTCTATAAATTTTGTTTGTTATTATCAATCTTTTGTTTGTTTGGCTAATTGCTTGAGTTCAAAAGCTTCATCAAAATATTTGATTTACCTTCTTTGTCAATATTAATTAACATTATGATTTACAAATGCTGGTCACAAAATGGGAAAAAATTTATTGAAGCGCACAAAAAAGGCCTAAATGTTAATTGATTGAATCACATAGTCATTAGTGTTGGGAACAATCGAATGGAAACTATCGAGTTATTTGATAGTTGTGAATTGTTCATTAATTCGACAGTTTTTTCAATGCTTTTTAGTAATTCAAAAATCATTCAACGAGTGAATCTGCCTCCCAGAATTAGTAATTAAAAGAAACTATCGAATAATTCAATCATTCGTTAGTTCTTAGTAATTCAGAAATCGTTCAGCGAGTAAAGGCCGATACATAATCGGCCTTTACTCGTAAATTAAGCAACGAGTTATTTGATTACGTTGTAGACTTCATAAATTGAAATCGATTAGTTCGAGTGAATAAAGGGATGAATAAAATAAAATAAAATAATTCGATAGCTAAAATCATTCAGTAACTAACTATCGATAGCTGCAAGCAGTTGTTAGTTCCCAATACTAATAATCATCATGGACAGTCTTTGATAAAGAGAAGAGTTTCGATAAAAATGAAATTTTATAGTTTTGATAAGAATTCATTTAACGAAGATTTGAGTGCGAAGTTTTGTTAAATAAATTTTATTCCAGTAGATGTATTTACACACACACGCACACATAGAAACAAGCTATAGTCCAATAATTTAAAAATTTTTCAAAAATTGTTTTGGATTTTTTCAATAATTTTTCCAAAAATTTTACCATAAAAAACTGATCACATCATACCAGTAAAATCCTGTAATTTAACATAATATTCGTAAATTTATTGTATGTGTATCTTATAACTCGCTTATATTTTTCCCAGCAATCGTAGATTAATTTAGGTAGAGCCATAGTTTCTGTTGCATACTTTTAGGCAGTCTCAAATATTTAAGTAAAGTCATTTACATAACGAAAATATCAATCAGTGAGACAGAAATTACTACTATAGAAGCTAATATGAAATTAAAAATATGTGCCACGCCTACATAAAGTCAGGTAAAAGATTGAATTCCAAAACGCTTTTGAAGTTTGTAGGAAACATATGGTTGATGCTGAACACGTCCGATCGTTGGTTGGATCTATTAATTTAGCCGAAGACTTTTGAATTTGAAAGGAAAATAGTTGTTTAGACTTTGTATCGGCTTAAAAAAAGGATTTTATTGAACACCTTTAAGGCTTACTGCCATTTGTGGGGACAGGAATAAGAAGCATTTTCCTCTCACCCTTTCAGTCGATGAGACAATCTTTGCCACGGAGATGATAATAATGAGCGAATTATATATGATTCTAAGATTTTGTATCGCAAATTTTGAATGCTTAATGTTTATTCCACAAAATATAAATGGTCTAATATTCTTACTAAATATTATGCGACCTCTTGCATATTATTTGTACCCCTAAAATCCAGAACAAAATTTTTATTTGATTATTTTTCGCGTTGTAGTAAGTTATCTCGCTGATGAGTAGCTTTAATTGAGTGATATATCAGTTTTATTAATTTATTTATTGTGGTAAAAATTAGCAGTTGACAAATGTAAACAAAGCGATAAAATTTTTAAATCAATCAAAAATTTATATACATTTTTAAATATTGTTTTTTTCATAAATTGATAACGATTGACAATCGGTTTAGATTAGACTAAATGTAACGTGTCTATTGGAATTTTATTATCATTAGTACATTCGAATATTAATTAAAAGATCAGTAAAAAATGTGAAAGTGTTTATAAAGTCTAACATGCTTTAAGCTTATGTGACACACATGCGATCACATGGACAAATTTATACCAAGCAATTCTTTGATAGGTCAAAACTAAAGATTTTAATTTAACTTTAACTAAAGATTTTTAATTTGAATTTTTTTAGTTTTAGTTATATAATTATATAAACCATATATTAATTAATTTATTAATTAATTATTTTCATTTTGTGTTTATATTTATTAAAAAAAGCAAAATAAAATTATTTGTCGAATTAATTTCTTTTATCTTAAAGAATTTCTCTACAAAGTAACCTTAGATTTTATCAAAACACTTTCTTCCTTTCTTTCTCTTTTTAAAATAATAAAATTTTTATTATAGTTTTAATTGAATAAAAACAATTATAGAAATTACTCAAATGTACATAAATAAGAATATAAAACATAAAGAGCTTTCACCACGCCCAATAGTAAAACAACAAATCAATTAAGCTTTTGAGTTTTCCACATTGCATTCATCTCGTCTTTTCTTAAAAAAACTTGATGCATTTTTCATAACATATTCTTGCAATCAATGCGATCGGGTCGATCATAAATGTATCCAATGTAGTAATCGGTCATCAAAATCTAATACTTTCTGTTTATTTTTTCTTTTGTAAACAATTGTTGTTTTTATTCGAACGTGTAGTTGTTGCTATAATTTCTTTTATAGCTTCTCGTTATAACTGATTTCATTTCACTGCTTGTGTACGCTGCTGTTTTTATGATCCTCAATTTTAACTCTTCCCACTAGAATTATTTCTCTTGCGCTCTCTTTTCCCTCTCGATATCTCTCCCCTCTCTGCTTCTCTCTCTCTCGTTCTCTTTATTGATTTAGAGCTCTCATTGTTTTTTTCTGCCAAACTATCTCGTGTGTATCCTGTTTTATTTAAGAGCAGTATTCATTTTAAAGTCGTTGCGTGTGGTCGGTACATGAACGGAAAGCTTTTTTATCAAAGTAGATGATGATTGCTTTCGCTTTCGGCATCGAGTGATCTTTAAAAAAAATAACAAAAAAGTTCGCCTATTGAACTATTTCAATACACTCACATGTACACACACAAAAACATACAGACCCACCTCAACGCGAACGTACAGACACTTAAATAGAGTTGGTCAATTATTGGTTTGATCTTTATTGAAGTTCTTATTACGTATATTTTACCTTTGCTCTCTCGCCTTCCCTCTCACACCTCTTTTAACATGAATTCGCTTATTATCTCGATCGGTTTGAAAAGATCTTCGCGTTCTATTTATTTAATAAGTAGAAAAGCAATCGTATTCGTGCCGTGCTTCGTGCGTTCATATCATTCGACTCGGTACTAAATTTACGTATGCGTTAACGTGCCATTAATTGCCATTATTCTAATAAACGCTAATGCAGAATACTTGAAAGCAGAAATGAGTAGAAAATAATATTTATCACTAATAAAACAACAACAACAACAAGAAACAACAACAACAACAACAACGGCAAATAACAATAATAATAATATGGATAAGTCTGCGAAGATATTGTTTTGAAATTGCTTGTTTTGCAGCCTCTTTTAATAATTATCGCGCGACTACTTGACGAAGTGCCCGACTGACTGATTAACTGACTATGCGACTAACTGATTAACTGGCTGGCCGACTGACAAGCTGACTGACACTTTAATTTCATTGTGAAAAAGTAAAAATAAAAAGAGAAATGAAAAGTGCTTCGACAAGTCTCGTGTTTATATCGATCGCAAACAGTTCTCGGTGATCTTTGGTTTGTTCTTTCTCTCTCTCTTGCTCGCTCTCTCGTTTACTTGCTATTTTCTTATCATTATTATTGCTCCCTTTATTGTTATTATTTTAGTAAATATATTTTCTATATTATTTTTTTTTATTATTTACATTATTTGATAAGCCTTTATTTTAATAGAAGGGGCGGGGTCGCTTCTACTTATTTATGATCATTTTATCGCATTATTTTTTGCGGTTTTTGCCGATCGACCTATCGTATAGGTATCGGTTTCATATTTTTTATTGGATTGTGGTAGTCTCTCCTTGCATTTTTCATATTTGTATCATATATTTAATTTTTTTTAAATATTTTTTAGTTTTTATAATTTTATTTTTATTTTTATATTTTTTATTTCTTTTTTTGTTTTCTCATTGTTTTTCTGCTGTTAACAATATTACAATTATTTATAAATTGCGATTTAAAAATTATCGCTTCTGCTATTACGCGCTTGCCAAAATTTCTTAATATTCCTTTCTGTCCTTTTAAGCCGGTTTTTGTTAACCGAAACGGTTTTGTTCTCGATGTTTTTTGTGAATAAATCTAGCTCGTTTATAAAGATTTTTGTATATTTTTTGTTTTTTTTTAATTAAATTTTTTTATTTATAGATTTTTGTTTTGAAATCGAATTTGCTTTAATTTAAATTTATTAAGATTGTGGATACAAATAATAAAAAAACAATATTGGAGACATTATAAAATCGCACTGTCTGGTGATTTAAAATTTTAATACATTCGTAACAAAAGTCATGAGCTTTGTGTGACCGAATCATTCAAACGTTTGATCACGGCATGTTCTCAATATTGAATTTGTCAATTATCGTTTAATGGAGTAAGAGGTGTGTGTGTGAGAGAGAGGGATAGAGGGAGAAGGGTTCCGGTTGGAGGGGCAGAAGTAGGGGATGCTCTTAAAATTTACAAGATGAGCGTATTTTTTTGGAGCTTATGTTAATTAAGTTGAAACGTAAAAAATAATGATATTCATAGCATTTTGATATTTTACTATCGCGGGGCAGATAATAATATAATGTGAATAATGAATAATCGGCCGAGATACGTTATCTATAAATGTTTGTCTATTCAAATTCGATTCGAACTAACTCGATTTCGACCTCACTATAGCTCTAGCACTATCTGTTTGTTTTCTTTATTTTTCATTAATTTTTTCTCTCTCTCTCTCTCTATTATTTGCTCTATCATTTCACACAAACAGCGAATAAATTTTGTCAAAAAAATTATAGTTATGGGTGTGAGCCATATAATTGTGCGACCGTGATCAGATCGTTAATGCACCGAAATATTTTTGTACAAATTTTCTAGTAAATATTTATTTAATTTTTTTAGTATATAAATATAAAATTCTCATTGCTTATATAATTTTATATAATGCATTTTTTGATATTTAATGTACTCCAAAGTTATTTACGAAATTCCGAAAATTTATTGATTCGAAAAAATCCAATCGAAAAGTTTTTGTATTTAATTTTTTTTGTTTCTAAAAAAAATCATTGATTAATTTGACATGCAAGATATGCATGAGAAGCAACGTCGAGCATTGTCACGAGAACGAGATTTTGAAGGGGCTGACACGATGACGACGTTGACGACGTCGAAGATGACAACAGGAAACAACGAACTTTGAATATTTAGATGTAAAAAAAAGATTCAGTAAATACAAAATTCAAATATACTAAACAAAAAAATTATTTAATCAAATTGCAAGAATTGAAATCGTTCGATCGAATTATTTTTAACAACGAGAATACGTCAGTCTGTCCGTTACCAGAGCAAAACAACTGTAGTCCATTGCACCGAATGGCGAAATGCCTGTTTTTTTATTGTTGTTGTTGCTGATGTTCTTCTTGTTGTTGTTGTTGTTCCTGCTCGTTTATTTCTCTATTTATTCGTATAGCATCATCTTGTTATTTGTCATATTATAAAATTATAAATAAAATTTAAATGTTGGCAAATGTTTTGTAAGCATTTTCTAAAACGTTGCTGCTAACGCGATTCTTTTAGAACGATATGTTTTTAAGAAAAAATTGCTAATGATGATTTGAAAATGGGAAAATTTCAAGCGAATATTAATAAGAATAAATAAAATAATGTAAGAATAATAAATGGAAAAAGTGCCAAAAATAATAATAAGACTAACTACATTTTAAACTGACGGGATAATTTATTTTTATTGTTTTTATTTTTTTCTTAATTGCTTTTAATTTTTTTTGTATATATATATTTGTGTAATGCGTCAATTTTCTATTTTTTGTAAAAATAATATTTATTCAAAATAAAAAGAAAAATAAATTGTATAAAAATATTTGTTTTAATTATTAAAGATTAATAATAGATAGCTTGTTTTAATTATTAAAGATTTCTAAAATAATTATTACTTAAAAATTGTGTACATTTTTTTTTTGCTTTTATTATTGTTATTCTTGTTAATTATAATTAGTTTAATTTATTTACATAGAATCTTGTGTGATAATATTATTTTATATTTATTCTAATATTTATTTTTAATTCTATTTGAGAGATTTATATTCTTTTTATATTTCAATTCGATTCAATCGCTCTCTCTCTATCCCTTTTTCCTTCTCAATAATTTTATTTAATACTCTCTCAGGCACGAACAAAAATTATAGTATAATGCTTTTAAAATAAATATTACCAATTAGAGAAAAATTATGAGCTCAACGAAGCGCCGTGAAAACCGCGAAATTTCGAATAAAATTCACGTGATGAATTTACGCGATTTGCATCTATAGAATTTGTATTTTTATATATTTACATTTTTCTTATTTACGACAAAATCCATAAACTATTTCAATAGTTTGTTTTTTCAGTTAGAAAATGATAAATTGGTTATAAATTTAAAAACTGGTGACTCATTATAAAAATATTCTCTATGACTTTCAGCGGAAATTTTTATCAGCGGAAACATTAATGAAATATAAAGTTTTAAAAATTCAATTTAAAATTATTTTTAAAAACTAAGGAATATTATAAAGAATTGAAGAATAAAATAATAATATCATACCATAAATCATATTCAACATTTTATATGAATATGTCTTATAGATTTAAAGTATATTTATATCTTTGTACCCTACGCCGTAGTTAACCAGAGACGATGTAGCCATGTCCGTCCGTCGGGGTGTCAGTCTGTCTGTATGTCAGATTGTTTGAGGTTGAAGATGGGGATAAATCTGACCATTTCCACGCCTACTTTTTCTATAAAATAAACTTTATAGGTAGATTTTTAGGTTTTCATATTAGTTTCAGTCTGCCAATTTATCTACGAGATGCTGGAATTGTAAGGGGCGGGGCGTCCCTTTACCATGTGTTGACTTTATTGACAAAGATTGGGTCAAAGATGTTGAAAATGAGTTAGAACAATATTAATCAAGAAAAAATTATTATTAATATTACTAATTATTAGGATCAAACTATAAGTTTATATAACTGGTGTAGGGTATATAAGCTTCGCCCGGGCCGAACCATATAGTATTCATTTTCCATTCGCTTTATTATCGGTTTTTCCGTCGAAATCTTGGCAAACTGGCAAAATATCAAGTGTTTTCCACAACAAAAACAACTACAAAAAAATTTCATATTATTTAGATAACCCAAATGATTCATCACGTGACTAGATGTTCTTAACAAGTTTGTCTTGTGTGTATCCATGAAATAGAAAAATTTAGATTTATTTTTATGTCATTTCTCTGAAATTTTCCAATTTGTTGTCCTTAATAATTATTTATTTTTAATTCTATAGAACGAATTTCGGTCGAACTGCCAAACATGATAATTATTAATAGAAGAATTAGAAATGAATGTTCTTAAAAAATAATAAAAAAATATTAAAGAATTTTGTGTTTCAAAGAAAAAACTAATTGGAAAAATAAAATGTTTTTTTCGTTAATTTTATTGAATATTTTAATGTTTTTTTAATCATACTTTAATGAAGAAATAAATATAGAAGCTGAAAAATTCAAAAATTTTAGAAAAATTACGAATTGTAAATTTGGTTCAAAAAAATTAGATTAAAAGTTTTAATTTAAAAAAAATTTAATCAAAACTTAAAAAATTCACATTTTGCACAAATTTCATACAAAAATTTTAATTTTCTTTAATTTTATTTTCCTGGAGGAATTCGATAAGATTTCATTTTATAAAATGACTTTATGAAATGATGATTTAATTTTATGAAATTATTTTCTAGAGGATTGAAATACTATATAACGCATATAATTATACTGCAAATCAGCTGTAGGCGATAAGCTTCTAAAGTCGAGCGTGACTCTCTCTCTCCGATTGTCTCTCTCTCCCATTGTCTCTCTCCCTCTCGCTGTCTTTAATCGTCACTAATGTGTGCCTAATTTACCGGTGATCGTACTATTAAATGTTTACTTTATTAATTCTATCCCTGCGCCTCTGTCTTCGCCTCATATCTCCCTCTCTCTCTCACGCACTCTTTTTTTCCTTATCTCTCCCTCGCAATTCCTTTCTCACTTCCTGATTTTCTCACGTAGTACAAATTTTTTAAGAGAAACTTACGAACAATTTTTCTTCTTCACTTCAGCGAAAACACACAGAGACTCGCTCTTGTCGCGATCAGAAGCATTAATTGTCTATCTGTAGGTTATCGTTTAGTTTAAAATAGTTTACTTCGTGAGCGCGAAGGATTAAAGTATTGCTGCATTAACGGTAATTTACGTTTCTCAATGGACTTCGACTATGATAGATTTTTATGCGGTCGTTTTGGATGCCATCCATTAGTTTGAAGACATTAGTTTTAGTAATGTGATGTCTTCGGAGCATTGCCGTTTTATTTTCTTCAAATCTTCTCTATTCTTTATAAATTATTGTGAAAACTAATTGTTGTTAAAACTTATTTAATTCCGCAGAATTCTGTGCACAACATTTAAGAAAAGTTTATTGAACGAAAAAACAAATAAAACAAAAACAAAATGTGCAAATTAAAAATCAGTGCAAAAGAGTGTTTACAAATTATTATATAAAAAAAATATATAAAAACAAGTACATAAAAATAAATCTTACAAAACAACAAATAAATGTAAAAGCTAATAAGAAAAATCTATATAAAAACAAAATTTCAAATAAAATGATACGAAAAAAGGTTGAGTAAAACAATTTTAAAAGGAAGAAAAAGCGGAATTGTGTTTTGCTTGTGCCAACAAAAAAAAAACAAAACTCAAATATTTTGCATAATTTGTTTCTTTCTAAATAAAATCTGACACTTCGCCTTCACTTTGAAATATTTTTGTCGGAAAAAAGAGCTTTTTGTTTTGTTTGAAATAATTGAAATGGTTGGCAAACTACTCGGTTTACGAGATCTGGAGAACTTCAGTCGTCGTAGCAGCGTCTACGTCGACCCCGAGTGTGACAAATTCTTCGAGTTGCCAACGCTATTCATAACAGCTAGCTCCAATGACATCGGCACAAAATGTCAATGCTGGCAGTTTACACCAGGTATAGTTTTTTCGCTAAAACAAACAAGAATAATATTTAGGAACATCAAGGCGAAAACGTTTGTGTTTGAGATGATGCTAGTTGTTCTAGTTGTGAAATAATAAACGCGAATTCTGAATAGCTATGAATAAATTATATTTGAAATTCTTGGATGATGCGATACATTATTTATTTATTTATTTATTTATTCAATTGTTTTTTTGGGTAATTTGCACAGATGTTTATTGGTTTAGAAGAAAACCTGAAACTCAGAAGGAGCACGTGTTAAATCTTATTAAAACAATATTTTTTTAGGAATAATTTAATTTATTTCATTTATTTTTCTTCACATAACTTTATTATGCTTGCCTTAAACTCAGTTTCATTTTGCTATCTTATTTATTTATTATTATTTATTTTTATTTCATTTAATTCGTGTTTCTTTTATTTATACTTATTTTTTTCGAGTTTTTTTCGACTTTTTCTCTCATCCATTTTAATCTATTTATTTTTTTATTGTTGACTCTCGATTGGTCCGTTCGTTGCTTCATCTGTGCCGGCGTTGATTTCTTTGTTTGTCTGATTTTTTAATAAGGAAGCACTTTATTGTATAACGAACCGTTATGGAAATTTACAAGCTTTTGCCGTGCTTTTTTTTTCAAAAAAATGGTATTGGAGGTAGAAAAAATATTAAAAGAAAAATTAAAAACACTTAAATAAGAATTTATTTTAGTGTAGAAAAACATGCGATACAAGATATATTTTTAATTTATATTTAAGAAAGATCGTCATTACTATTATTATTAATTTATAAGCTTTATTATTATTGCCATATTTTTAGCCTCATCATTATTGTTCTCCTGATTGTTCTTGTATTCATCTGTTGAATCATCTTCACTTTTACTGACCTTATTGTTATCGAAGAGATCCTTCCTTTAGCACCCCACCCTCCCCCGCTCCCAACCACCTTTCTCGTCATCAGGACTGCTCTAGTGTGTTTCAATTTTATTATAACAATGACAGCAACAACAACAACAACTACACCCTGTAATATAATTTGTGTAATAAATTCAGTACGTGATACACGCTAATGATATTGTTATTAAAATAGACTCAGACTGCACAGATTTTTTCTTTAGACAAATAGTAAATGTTTTATTATTTGTAATAAAGAAGAAAAATGCCATTATTATATCGTTTTGTTTGTAGACATTAACCGGTTTTAGCTCGCAAGCATTTAATACAAAATGTAAATATATTTTTCTTTTCAATAATTATCATTTATCATTCATCATTAAATGAATGAAACAGTTTTCACTGTTAATAATTAATACATATTAAGAAAATATAAATGAAAAAAAAATCAAATTAATTAAAGGATTACAAGTAATAAAAAAAACTATTGATAAATAGTGACTGACATTTTTTAGAATGTTGTAACTGTATTTTTACAAAACCGCTTTTACAATTTTTACATGCAAAAAATTAAATAACTTTTGGTGCTTAATAATATTCACACATATTTATTAATTTTTAGAACATTTTGTTTAACGAAGAAAGTTTTCCGAAGGGCTTCCTCTAAAATTTTCCATTAGAACAGATAGCGTTTGAGAGCACTTCCCACGTTGTCATTTTCTATGAGTTACACATTCAATAAATAAATAAATAGATAAACAAATCTCTCACTAAGGCTCAAAAGTATAAAACAAAAAAAATATAAAACCACAATAAAAACTATATAGTTAAAGTTCTAATCATTTAGCTTGCCCACGCCTGCTATTTGCGGAAAGAGAAATGATTGCTAATTGTATTTACGGTCTCAATAAATTCCTAAGAAAACCAACAGAAAATTGACTAAAAAAATTCAAAAAATAGGTTGTACATAATCGATCATAAGTCAATTAAATAATTAGGCATAATCAATTTTCAAAATAAGAAAAATAAATTTTAAAAAAGATACAAATGACAAACAATTTTATATAATATTTGATTATTAATGTTTACGAAAAAGAAAAATATATCAAAAGATAAAGAAATTAAATAAAATAATGGAATGAATTCTTTGATTACAAAAGTGAATAAATAAAAATCTTATCACAAAATTGACAGAACAAAAATTTTTGATGAAAAATATTAGAAGAGACACTAAATTAATGATTGATCTGAATGAGCTTAAGTACATAAAATTCTTGGAGCTTAGGTAAATTTTGGTGCGTCGTTTATTTTGATAATAATATAAATCTATTAAATGTGATGAATAATAAAAAAATTGTTTTATGAAAAATGTGTGGGGTTTTCAAATATAAGTTTCCAGAACAAATAAAAATAGGAAAGATTTTATAAAACATTTTTTCTTCTTTGATTATATAATTTTAAAATGCCATTGAGAGCAATACATGATTTTGCTGGACGATTATTAATTAAGTCTTATGTAAAATTCTACAAAAACCTACAAGAAAAATGTAATTTCTACAACCTTTCTTCATAACCCTTTCTGTTCAACCAAAAACGTAGGTGCACATTTAGGTATTATAGTAGACTGAACTTCATTATGTAGATCTCCTATGTCTGATCGTTTTTGGCATATGTGTAAAATTACATAAAACCCTGCAGAAAAATAAACCTTGAATACAACTGTTTGTAATAAAAGAGATTAAACTCTACTAGACGTCCAAACAATTCTGAATGCAGAACTTGTATACGAGTTAGCCGTTCTTAAGTTTTGGAAGGTAAATACTAGTGTTGGGAACTATTGAATAAAAGCTATCGAGTTATTCGATGGTTCTAAATTATTATAATGGTTCTGCTATATCCATACTTTTTTTCAATAGATTTTAGAAACTCAGAAACCATTCAACGAATTAGTAATTACTAGAAACAATCGAATAATTCAACTATTCGCTAGTTCTTCGTAATTCAGAAATCGTTCAGCGAGTAAAGACCGATACCCAATTAATCAACTAAGGGCAACGAGTTAGTTGATTATGTTGTAACCGCATATGTTGAACTCGGATAGGTCGAATGAATTAAATAAATGGATGAAGAAAACCATTCGATAGTTAAAATCATTCAGTAATTAACTATCGGTAGTTGAAACTAGTCGATGTTTCCCAACACGAGTAAATACGCGCGTACGTAAGTACGAGCATTACGATCAAATAAAACAGAATGTATTCAATGAAGGGTCAAAGTGTATATTTCTGTTAAAATCTTCATTCAGAGTTTCAAATCAGCATTCTCAGAGTTTAGGTTTAATACAAAAACCATATCATGAATTTAGTGAGCTCTTCTAGATCTACAATTCAATACTATTCAAGAAAGAGGATTTAATATTCTCGTCCGCTACAAACCCTAGGAAGATATATATATATATTAAAGACACATTAAAGAACAACATGTTTGCACCAAGTCGTACCAGGAGACAGGCTTTCTTATCATAAACTTTATGAGTCTTTGTCTTTGGATAGGACTTATAAGGATCAAAATCAAAATGAACGAAATTTAAAATACTCGATTTTCATGACATTCCCAATCACTAAATTATATATCCATATCTTTCGATCGAATTTCTTGCATCTGTTTCTTCAAAATTTTTCATATATTTCTTCCCTCATTTTCAGGAAAAGAGCCCGCTCTTCGATCATTCACTGAAATCCAACAACTTTTACAACAAGGAAAAAAGCGTGAGATCAAAAATATTCTACGTGAAAATTCATGGCCAATCAATTCGCCCATACGATCGCAGCTGTGGCCAGCATTATGTGCTCAACATCAGACCAAGCAAAAAATGCTAGATGGATTCTATTGGGAAATGGTTCATCAGGTTTGTTGGTTTTTCTTTCGTTTAAGAGAAGGAAGAAGTGAAGAAGAAAGAAAGGAAAGGAAAGCAGTTAGGACATAATTATTTAACTGAAATTTAATTTCAATAAATTAATTCATATCGCATATGTAGATTTTCTAAAATAAGTTTTAGTCATGCGTTATGGAGTCTTTATCTAATTTCTCTCTCTCTGTCCTCCCCCCTCTGTCTCCACCTATTTGCAGGTGTTTGGCACAACAGAATTATCGGAGAAGCCAATCATGTTACCCGCCTTTGTGGATGCTGCCCACTGCTTGCCCTATCATCTCACACGCACGGGGCGAGCAGTTGCCGATCGTATCGTTAATGTTTTAGGTTATGATTGTCCAGATATTACTTATAGTCCAGTATTGTATCCGATTACATCGATTCTATTGCATTTTATGTCCGGTAAGTGAGACTGAATTTCATGGCCAGATAAAACATATGTATAAAATATACAGATAAAAAGAAATCTATAATATGTTCGTATTTTTTGCAGCTTCTTACGAGTTATTATAGCTTATCTAATTTATTTCAAATATAAATAGTCATTAGCTTAATAACGAATAAATATTGAATTCATTTTTTTTTCTGTGAGAGCCTGTTCAAAACTTTTATTAAATTCATTAAAATTTTAGAAATTTTATTAATTTAAAATTTTTAAATATTTATTAAAGGCACTAATGAAGTCATAAAAATAAAATAATACAATTTTTTGTCACAGCTCAGTGAGATTCTTTATCATGATTTCTAATTAAAGACAATATTCTTTTTTATTATTCAAGCCTTAAGACAATTCCGATAAGAAATATTGTTTATATTTGCGTTACAAAAAACGCATTTTTTTTGAAAGAAAAAGTGATAATAAAGCATATTTCATTATCTGTTCATCGACATTCACTTTATTCAAGTTTTTTTTTTGATTGTTTTGGGTGGAGAAAAATTTTAACTAAAAATTATTCCCTTGTATTGAAAATTGAATTGTTAAAATTGTCTTCCAATAAAAAAAGCTTTATAAATTGTTTAATTGCGTGCTTATTCCATAGTTCGGAATGTCACGTCTCGTGCTGTCTTTTCGATTGCCTTTCAACTATTTGATACTGCTGTGGGGGATGTCTCGCTGAGTATAGCTCTGTCAAACAGTTGAAAAGCATCTGGAATGACGAGACGTTCCAAATGATGGAATAAACATATCAAATTCTAGTTTCATAAATTGCAGAGAATTCAGACTTTAAATAAATATGTGTATAAGTATGATGTATGTGCATGTATATGCTTATAATTTACATATATTGCCCATATAAAAATATGTGTATGTAAATTGTTAAAATGTATACAATTTTAAAAATGGCGCGAAAAAGTTATTGTGTTCCTCGCGAGTTTTTAAGGTAAATTGTGAGCACTTTTGTGTGTAAACCGTATAATTTAAATATTTAGGCCCTTATGCCTAGAGTCACCTTCTTGTCTCGTCTCGTCTTTTCCAGTTGCCTTTCAACAGTCTATGCCTTTGACATACCCATACTCGTCCAGATGTCACTCATAGTATTCTCATACAGTTAAAAGGCAACTGGAAAAGACAAGACAAGACAAGAATGTGACTCCAAGTAGTAATAAGCGCATAAACTTTTCATATAATATTTGAAACATGCGATTTACAAGAAAAATTATAACAATTTATTATCTTAATTTTGGATTAGATAAAAATATCAATTATACTTATTTATATTGTTCCAAGTAACTAAGCTTTGAAATTCCTCTCATCACAATCTTTCAAATATTTACTTTTATTCGTTTGACTGATAAAAGTCGTTATAGATTGAAAACAATAACTTTAAATAAAGATTAAAATACCCCCAATACGCTTAACAAAAACCACGCGAGTAAATACAATAATTTCATTCAATTCATTCAGTACAATTGTTTGAATTTATTCAGTTTGATACAAAAATATTTTACAAAAGTCTAAAATGATAAATAATAATATTTCTTTATAATTATTAAGGAATTAAAACAGATAACCTAAATTAATATTTAAATCGAGTAAATATTAAAGACTGTTAAGAGACGTTCAATGTATTCGTGGTTTGGATGCGATTTAATCGCATACATTTTCACTAATTGCTTAATTAGAGCCCGTAACATAAATATTGTCAATGCATACTAAACGTCAATTCATCGTTATTATTGTGAAACTAAACGGTGATCCGTGTAGAGAGTCAAAGAGTAAGTTGAGTATATGAAAATATTGAAAGTCATTCCTTCAGTCACTGCTAGAGTGTTTTGATATTCGAGGGCTGTTGAACTGACGGAATTCATAAAATCATCTTCAAATATGAAAAATAGAATAAGCATTAAAAACTCAGAACAACAATTAATGGAAATCATAGCGGATTATAAGAAAAATTATATTGATCAGATTAACACTCTTCACACATCGATACCGAGAATACATTGAACTGTCTTTACAAAACCACTGCGATGATATTATAAAAGGAAATTTCTAGGGACAGGTTTATTGAATACTCTATACTTTGCGAGTTTTTAAAAAATACATTAAGCTATAAAAGAATTATGAAACCTTAATTTGAATTTTTAGGCTTCGATATCATTCACTCGAATCCGTTTGCGTTGGTTAGCATTGGATAACAAATTTCTTCGAGAGCCATTAGCAATATTATGCCAACGTCAATTGATACGTTTCGGCTTTGTGCTGTGGGCAATGTGTGTGACCGACCCGTTTTATCAGTTTGCTAATTTATAAACGAAATTTATTCAATTCGCCCCTGCTGGCAGATTAAGAGCGTTTAAAAATACTATATTAAGCTGATAATTAATGAGATTGTGTTTACCACTTTCTATACTTCTACAATTTTTTGTGTTTTTGTTCTGTTTTGTTTCTTTCTTTCTTTTTCTTATTTCTATCATTTCCACTATTTTTCTTGCTCCGGCCGATAAGAGGATCTATTGAGGTTTTTTTTTGTCCGAACAATAAACAGCTAGAGGCGCTATTTTCTTCTTGCCTCTCCTCTTCATATTCTTCTTCTTCCTATATATATTTTATGATCTTATACAGTCTCGTTCATTTGCTCGATCCAATTAGAACCACTTTGATCTGGTGCATTTTGGTTCTCTTGCGCTCTCTCCGTTCGATCTGTTTACCGCACGGACTAATGATTTAATAAAATAAAACACAATAATCTAATTAAATCTCAATTTTTATCAATACTTTATATTTTCTTGACTCTCCTAACTGTTGTTGGAATTGTTGCTGTTTTATTGTATTAGTTTTGTTATTGTGACGGACCCTTGAACAAGATTATATTGACGTTTAGAATCTTATATTATATTATATATATTTATATATGCAATAGTTTAAGATTGATAAGAATGAACATTTTTTAGAATTTTTTTTTTGCTTTCAAAATTGATACCGTCGAAGTTTTACTTTTATGGAAAGGGGAGTCGGGGTAACAGAAGAGTCTTAGAGTCTGTTAATATTGTCTTCTTAGAGTCGTAGAGTCTTAGAGTCGTTAATATTGGAAGGTCCTTCTCTCTTTTGTAAATTCCGAAGAATTCGTTAGAGGTTTTTTTACTTTGTATTACTTTATGTGTGGAAGGAGAAGAAAAAATCGGATAATTGTCACGTCTATCCTCTTAATAATATAAAATTTGTTAGTTTGTTTAATACACGGTTTGCTTCGTCTCGTCTCTCCAGTTGCCTTTTCACGGTTTAACGCAGCTATCTCCATCAGTTCGTTACTTATAGTGCTACCAAATAGTTGAAAGGCAACTGGTAAGTGGAGACGAGCCGACGGCATGCGTGTCTTGAGAGATACGAACAAAGTTCATGCTCAGCTATAGAAAATTAATTATAAAGTAATAGAAAAATAAGAATTGTTTTAGAGATATCAACCAATATTTTTCAAAAATATTAAACATGTTTTCAACAATTTTTCTACAGTGTAATAATTTCTCTCTCTTTCTCTCTCTTCTTCCTCTTATCCAGAAATAACAATAATATGCAGTCATAAAATTCCACACGTACATATCTCAAAAAACCATACCAAAAAATTGGAAATAAAATAAATCGCAATTGAGCAGATGTTGGTTCTTTGTTAACTCTTTGTTTGCCTTTCCTTTTTTATCTATCTCTGTCTCTCTGCCCCTGTCTCTTTCCCCCTCCCTTTATTCATATTCTATTCTTATAACTGTTATTGACATCATTATTAGTAACTGTATTATTGTTTATATTATTGCATTATTAATACATGTCTGTCTGATCTTCTGTCAGATTGTGTTGAATTGAATTGATTTAAAAAGCAAAAGAAAACTATTGTGTAAATACATTTTTTATTTATTTTCTGTTGAAATAAAATGAAAAAGAAATTGTTTAATAAAATTAAATAAAAAAAGGAAAGACGTACAATCAGTCATTGCTCGGAAAATAATCAAATAAATGTGATGGAAGGAGAAAAGAAATTGACATAAAATTGCTTTTTTAACTTGTTTAGGAATTTTTGTCTAAAAAAATGTTAACAAAAAATTTAAAAAATTCTTTAGCGAATTATGAATGTCTGTCGTCCCATTTGTAAATCTTTTATTTTAAGTTCTATTGATTTTTATTAATACGTTGTAATTAAAAAATTCAATACGTTGAAAATATTTGTAATCTTTTTAATGATTTTAAAAAGGAAAATTAGAACGCAATTAGGAATGAATTGTTGATTTTGATTCATTATTTTATATTTTGTCTGGGGTCAATCAAAGTCTAATTTTTAATTCAATTTTCTTCCTTTCTTTCTAACGAAACGTGCGATAATGAGCTCAAAAGAAATTTAATTAAAGAACAACAAAAATTGTTATTTCGCTTGTGTCGCACGAGCAATTTGTGCGTCATTGAAAGCCTAATTGATTCTGAATGACTGACGCAGTTTTGTCATATTTAAAAATAAAATAGTTTTTCAATATTATCGAAATAACAAATTATTGGAAATTAAAAATTATTTGCAAATTTTCGATCTCTCTTGTAATGATCTGTAATATTTCGCTAATTTTCATTAACATCTTCGTTGGACATAAAAATTGATAAGATAATTGTCACGAATGTGATTTATCGATGTTATGATTATTTTGCAATTTTCGTTAAAGATTTGTTTTAGATGATAAAAAATATTTGTTGAAATATGAAAATTTTAAAAAGAGGGAAATTTATAAAATCTCAAATTTTAATCGAAAAGGATATTTATTGAAATAGGAGAAATTATTAAAATAGGGGAAATTATAAAAATAGGGATATTTATTAATGTAGGGAATCTATTAAAATAGGGAAATTCGTAAAAGTGGGGAAATAAATAAGAACATGCAAATTTTAAAAAAATAGGGAAATTTGTTGAAATAGAGAAATTAATTAAAGTCAGGAAGTTTATTAAAATAGATAGTTTGTAAAAAAAGTAAATAATCAAGAATATTGCAATTTTAAAAAATGGGGAAATTTGTTGAAATAGGGAAATTTATAAAAATCGTTAAATTTATAAAAACGGATGAAATTATTACAATGATGAAATTTTTCAAAATGGGAAAATTTATAAGAAATAAATACAAGTCCTTTCACTTTCCTAACCCATAATTTTTCTCCTCAGAGGAAGAAGCTTACAATTGCTTGGCGGCTTTAGTTGGCAGCAAGGACAAAGTATTCATTAATCAGACGAAACTTCTACACGAAGTAACTTGGAAGACAGTCATGCAGATTGCCAAAAAGCATGCGGTAAATTGAAATATTATTTATTCCTCTAAAAACGTTCCTCTTATTTTTCTTGTATTTGATTTTTTAGAAAAACGCCGTCACCTATTTTCAACGTATTTGTCCCGGCGTTAAATTCGAACGTGTCTTTATGGATTGGTGTTGGTGGATTCTAGCTGGTCTACCCTTCCAGCACTTAGTTCGTATAATGGACTGTTATTTTCATGAAGGCATCAAAGTTTTATATCGTGTGGCGCTCGTAATACTCAATCTCTTCCACAAGGAATGCCAAACGAACAATGAATGGAATCCAGACAATATTAAGAATGATATTGGAAATGCTTTAGTTAAATTTTGCAAGAAAATACCAGTAAATCCCGCAAAATTACTGCATGCCGCTTTTAGTATTAGAGGACTTAGGTGAGATCAAATGAAAAATCGAACAAACAAAAAATTGCTATTGAAAAATGTTTTCCTTTTCCAACCATTTCTCCAACAGTTCCACATATATCTCTAGAATATTCCTTAAGACTGAAATGCTATTAAAGAGTCGATCCGTGCTAAGCACCGGTTCGAAGCAATTGGTTAAATCGCGTTCGAGTGACAATTTGCCAACAAGTCAGTCACAAGTCAATATTCAAATGATGTCTCATACGCTAACTATTCGAGAGGTAAGTGGCCGTGGTGGCATTGCATGTATTTAATTATGAGAGAAGAAGAACAAGTAGAAGAAGTGATCAAAAACTATCTCTTGATATTTTACACAGACTGATTTTGAATTGTCTTTTAAATGAAATCCGGGATTAGGATGTGCTTTTGCAAAGAGAGCTCTTTTTTAATTTTATCTTTCTCTTCCACCTAATCGAACTCTTTTCTTGATATTCCTTTTTATAGAGGAAGTGCTAATTTGTCAACTTTCGTCTTTCCGGAGCAGTAATAATGCTTTTTCTTTTATATTATCCATTCATTATATTTCCCCTTTATCATCATCTCTCATTCCCCTGCCCGTCCATCGCTATTTTGCTATTCCTTTTAAGCTTTCTTAAGAGTTGGATTGTAGTGAATAACAAAAGCATTTTTCATATAATTTCGAATAACACACTTGTTGATAATTCTTGCATATGAAATACTTTTCTAAAAAATTTCTATGAATTATAAAAAACTTCTATGAATTATAAAAAATTTCTATAATTATAAGAAAATATTAATAAACATATTTTTTATTTGTTTTTTCGATTTTGGTACCTGCGAACTATTTTAGCGGGCGCACACCGAGACTTGTCGCAGTTTGGTATGGGGCCCATTTTTTAATTCTATACTTCTATTTATTAAACAAAAAATAAACAACAGAATACATGAATTAATATTTAATTATTAACAATAATTTACGTTCTCTTGTTTAATTCTATTCATTAGATATTTTTGGGGTTTTTCCAATTTCTATTTAGTTCCCCAACTAATTCTTTTATTAACTCACTTTTGTTTTCGTTTATCTAACTGAAAAATAAATGTTTTAATTTTATGAAATAACCAAAGAAATAATATGTCTATTTTTTGAATTAAATCAAACAATTTTGACATTTTTAATAAGCGGCCATACTTTTTAGCAGCGTACCTTTAGCCCCCATAAGCAGCCTGACCAGCTTGCCAGCCTGCTCATTTATCCGCTTACTGCTGCTCGTGGCCGTCGATAAATACCAAGAAAAAACAAAAAAAGAAATCTATTAAAACGCTCTTTGTTTTTCTTTGCCTTTTTGCTAAAATTTAGATCCACTCAATTTAATAATCTTGTTTTAATTTGTATATGATTAACATCAAAATAAATCTCAATATTTTTCATAAACATTTTCAAATTTGAGAAGCTTCTACCTTGTTTATGAGCTCTTAAAAGACCAAACTTTTTTAAATAAAAAAATGTTTAAAGATTACAAAATTTGAAAACCAAAGTTTTAAAAATTTAAAAATTCCAGAAATAATTGATTAAATAATTAATTGTAAATCATCAAAAATATTTAATTGAACTAATCAATATTTTTCTATTATTATTATTCTCTTTTTCTTATTGCGGCCTAATATTTTTACTGGCAATATATATTTATATAAATTAACTGAAATTGGATATATATGTGCTATATAATCATCATTCATTTAATCGTCTTCCTACCATAATGATCGTCTCTCTATAATTTTTTAACATTTCTTTATACCATTTATTATTATTTCTTACAACTAATTTCATTTTTATCATTATTAAATATAAATTTAAAATATACATACATTTTTCTTGTCATCTTATCGTGTCAATTTTATAATCGTATTCTTGTCATTACGTTGACTTGTCACTTGCATCTTGATTTGTCATTTCTTTTTTCATTTCCTCGTGATAAATATCAAATAATAATGATTTTTAAAAAAACCGACGGTAGGGTGAAAAATCGCCTGGCCATAGGGCCGTCGCTATGGGCGTATACCCAATACACAGTTTAAAAAGTCAAGTTTGTTCAAGGGACGATGTAAGTGTATTATTGATATATCTTTTAGGAGAAAAAAATAATATTTTTTAAAATCTCAAGTAATTCATTGAATCGTTTAGTAAAAGCACTTTTTTCTAAACACTAAATTCTGTAGAAAACACTTTTTATAGATAAACACTTATAATTTTGTAGAGTATTGACAAATAAAATAGTAAATGAATTAATTTCTTTTTATCAAAAACTATCATCATTGGCGTTATTGTTGTTTTTGCAATACTTGTAAATATTGGTTATTGCATAAACAATTTTAAAAATAAGCTAAAGGTTTCTTCAAGAGAATTTCATAAGGAAGTTTTTTTAATGATAACATTAATATCTATAAAGCTATAAGACCCACATATAAAAGGCTTGGTAATAAACTGAATTAAATAAAAAAAAGAATATAAAAATATTTGAACTCTCTCAATACTTTTCTTCGTCATTCCTTTTTCGCAGTGGTGACAGTTTTTGTATTTTGAATTATTTTCGTATATACGATATATTTTATCTCCACTCTAAAAATAGATTTGTTCATGATTTTATAATTTGATTAGACAAGATTTTTTTAAATAAATTTAAATAAATCCATAAATGAAATTAAGATTAATATTTTTTTTAATTAAAACTTTTATTTAATGATTTAATGTTTAAAAGGTTTTCTAATTGAAAAAAAATAAAACCTTTCAAATTACTTAGACAGTTTTAATACCTTTTTCTGTGATATATAATATCACAACTATATAACTTTGTGTAATGATTGAGGCGGTCGTCTGCAAATGTTACAACATTTATATTTGCGTGAATTTGTACGAAAGATATTTTTTCGGTATATATTTCATAACCAAATTTCAAGTGTTCCCCATTTTCTGTTTTGTCCTTTTATTCTCGAGTGCTTAAAAATTATGTTTGAATAAAAGATTCCTAACTGGTATGATCTCCAGATGTTTTTATTTATTATGTCTTCCATTCTTTCAAAATAAATTCTGTTTAAATTCTGGGTTTTTTGTACTTAATTGTTTTTTGTTTTCTTAAATATTTTGCTTAAATTTACTCTCTTTTTTTGTTATTTAATTTTCACGTACAGAATTTTAGTTTCAGTTTCTTGGGCTTCCAAAGATTAGCAAAAATTCTATCCGAGCACAAAATAGTAAGCTTTTGTTCAGATCGAGATTAATAACAATTGAAATATCAAGTCAATAATAATCTTTTTTTATGTTATTGTTGTTATTCGTTTTTTTTTTGGGAATAACAAATTCCTCCAAAAATGTTTTCGTTAATTTTTTTTGTGTTATTATTTTAATAAGAAGTTAATTTTTTATGTCAAATTTATCCATAAATCTTTGTCATCTTTAGACATTTTAATAATAATTTTCAAACAATTGTCACAAATGATTTTATTAATTGTTTATAACAAGCTTTGAGCATCTAGATTTTTCTTTAAAAAAATATAAAAAAATATATGACAAATTAATTCTGCGCAAAAGTTCGAGCCTAATTATCATTATTTTTCTTCTAAATAGAAATTTCTAATTATATAAATTAATAAAGTTTCTTAACTTTATTTTAATTGATTTTTATGGGATTTTAAATTTTCGATTTAAATTTTAATTTAAATTGTCTTTTAATTAGAGATTATATATTCACGATTACTAATGTATTACTTAATGTAACGAAGTCGATAAATCGTCAAACAGTATCATTTAATCACTTTCAGTTAAATTAGAGGAAAGGAAATGGGCTTAAATAAATTTTTTGTTAAAAAATGAATTAACATTGCAATTATTTTCATTAAAATGGAATTTTCTATATACCATAAATCACTTCATGCCTTGTTGTTGTCCTTCAGCTAAATGAATGCTTGCAAAAATGTTTATTCTATGGTATTTTTCTGAAGCTAAATGTTTTCTTTTATATATTTATTTTTATCTCCTCTATCTGTTCTAATTGCTTGCTGTAATTGTTGTTGTTCTTGCTGTTGCTTTTATTATTATTGCTTGTTTTTAATGCATATTTAAAATATTCAATCTGCTCGTAAAATCCTGACAATATTCAATTTAGTTTAATTTTGTAGTTATTTATCAATTTGACGCTTCATAAATTTGTAGTTATGAAATTCGTCACAATTATTATTATTGCAATTATAATTATTGTATATTTGGCTAATTCTTGTGTGGGTTGTTTTTTTGGGGGGTTTTTTTTGAAAAAGATTGTTCAATCGTTTCTTTTTTCTTGTTTCTTTTTCTATCATTTAATTTAGCTTTTTACTTTATGGTCATGGCTACCGGTACGCATAACGATGTATCAGCCGGTTTTACTCTATACCACCGAAGAGCATGGCTGCTCACTGACAACGTTTTATGTGCGAGTGGAACAGCATGAACCGACATTGATGATGATCAAAACATGTAATAACGAGGTCGGTCTCATTCATAATTCAATCGAATTCTTCATTCTCATTAATTCTAAACGAAATTCAAAATTTTCTAATATTAATATTTTAAAAAATTTTTGTTTTTCAGGTTTTCGGTGCTTACTGTTCGTCACGTTGGTTTGAACGTAATGTTAAAGATGACAAAGGCCATCGACAGGCCTATTTTGGTACAGGCGAAACGTTCCTCTTTTCACTCTATCCGGAACGTGCTAAATATCCTTGGGTTGGCATCGAGAATGACAAAGATTTGGGACATGCATCGGAATTATTTATGGCGGCAGACTCAAAAATGATAACAATCGGTGGCGGGTAAGCGAAATGACATTTTGAGAATTCTCAACTTTTAGAAAGTTTTTCGTTTTATGGTTTTCACCCTCCTTTCTTTTGATTTTTTTCTCTATTCTAGTGAAGGTCAAGCAATTTGGATGGATGAAAATATACGCTTTGGTAAAACAGATAGTTGTAAAACATTTAATAATCCACCGCTTTGTGCATCTGGCGATTTTGAGATACGTGTACTGGAAGTTTATGGATTTGTTGGAGCCTAAGTGAGCGCAGAAATGAACAAAGAAGTCACAAGCAACGAAATAGTGTAACATTTTTCTAGAAATGTATTAATGAAGATGGCATTAAAGCACAAGGCAACAAAGCCAACAACAAAATAAAACCTCACTAAAGATAAAGGAGAGTGTTGGTTAATCGGTTACATTATTGAATGATAAAGATTTCATAGAGAAGTGAAAAGGAATGAAGTCTTAGAAACGGTGAAGACTCGAACATGTATAAAGGAATATCGTTAAAGGCAGGGAATACTCGAGACTCGAGGCTGCAGACTCGAGACTTTACAATAAAAGAGAAAGATAAAAAGATATCATGAACAATTTGTAAGACAAGAAGGCAAACAATAAAAAGTAATCATATTATCGCCGTAGCAACAGATTGTAATAATAAAATGACGTTATGACGAATTGTCATAAATTTTGAAAGAAGATTCGTTCGCGAGGAATGAACGATTCATGCATGAAAAGTTCTTTTAATCCAAGGAAAATCAAAAGTTAGATTGGAAATGCCATAAAAGCTTATTACATTTCAAAACAAACTAAGAGATATAAACTTTCTTTTGGAAAAAGAAAATTTAATAAATAAAACACATTACACATTTTTTTAAATTATTTGGTTCCGTTAAAGTTTTTGTACGAGCCCAAAAAGAATTCAGAAAAGAGATTAAAAATCATTTTTTTCTCTCAACAAAACGTTTAATTTAGATCAATAAATGTGTATATAATAATCATGATAAATATTATTGAAAACAAAGAGAAACATTTGCTCTTTGCTTAAAAATGTTATTCATTCACCGAGAATGAGAATGATTGTTAAACCCAATTTAAGAGAGTTTATGAGAATATTAAAGTAAATAGAAAAAGGAAATAATACAATGGACTGATTTAATTATATTAACGTTATTCTTTATTTTTATTTTTATAATAGTTGTCTTAATTCTTATCATTATTATTAGCATTATCATTGTCATTATGATTATAATAAAATCGAACGTTGTTTTTACTACCCCTATATTACGTTAGTTATATATACGTTTTTGTTTCTTTTTTAGGCATAATTAGTTTCATTTATTTCGTCATTTATTTAGTGTTTGTATTTTTCTTTTGTTTGGCTTCATAACTGACTGAG
This sequence comes from Physocephala rufipes, assembly GCA_963966595.1. NCBI lineage: Eukaryota > Metazoa > Arthropoda > Insecta > Diptera > Conopidae > Physocephala > Physocephala rufipes. The sequence continues at coordinate 45,226,475 of OZ016502.1, read as the reverse complement.
GAGTGTATGTTGTTTATTTTCGTACTTTTCTTATAAAAACAAACAAACAATTTACTTTAACTTAATTTTCTGTGCTTTGCATTTTCTCAATGTAAATAAATTGTTATTTAGTAAATGAATTATTTAATAGAAGAAATTTTTTATTAAAAAATTGTTTCATAAAGTAACTATTTCATAAAATAATCATTTAATAAGATAATGTTTCGATAAAACAAATTATTAAATAAAATTGTGTAATAAAATAAATTTTATAAAATACTGATATAATTTTTTTTGACTTTTGTTGATTTTTCCTATACATTTTTGTAGAAATTGAATTGAATATTTTTTTATGAAAAAAGAAGACAAGTTTTTTAAGCAAACATGTTTTATGCTCTTTTTCAATCCTATACGCCACAAATTCATTTTTCGTTTGCACTTTTAATTGTGGAAAAAATAAGACACGCATACTCATGAAAATATTTTAAAAGTTGTTCTCTTTTCATTTTTCTAGTCAAAAATAATTTAATATGAAATATAATAATTAAATAACAATTTTATCAGAATTAAATAATTTGTAATTTTTTGTGAAATAAACAACGACACATTTTCGAATCAAAATCAAAAGAATTAAAAGATAGTCTACTATAAAACTTGAACGCGTTCTTCTAATTGTTAAAACAAAATACGTTCTAGAAAACTCATAAAAAATCATTATAATTATTAAATAAATTTAACATAGCTTGGAATATTTGTAAACGTATTTAATGATAAAGGAATCATATATTATTAGCTGTGTTATTAATGCATTGTTGCGCTTGAAATGAAAATATGTTTTTAAAAATGTTCGAGCAGAATTAAAATTAGACAGAATAACTAATCTCATTTATAAATAATGACTTTATAATATTGACTTCATTGATTATTGAAAGCTTATTGAAAAAGCCTAATAGTTATTTCAGAGCCTATACCAAACAGGTGTGAGGGCGTGTAGGTTTTTATAATTAAAAAAAACATATAACCAATAAGAATATAAGAATACGATGCAATCAAATCGTTTTCGATATCAGTATTTTTTGTAGTTTCTGTTGTTTTTTACAAATGTTGTTAATGTTTCGTTTGTATTAAATTCGTCCACTCAATTTGGATTATTTTGATCATTCAATAATTCTTAAAAAAATCAAACGATTTGAAAGGATTCTTATTAAACTAAAAAGAAACCTTTTTTGAAAAGTTAAACAACTGAATTTTATATTTAATACTTACATCCATTTTTTGTAATAAATAACTGTTAATGAATATAACTTATTATTGAAAGAATCAATGAGTCTTCTGCGTATATGTTTTTCTCAATGAATTATAACATTAATATAATTATAATTACTGTTAAATTTAATAATTAGTTGACAAAACAAACATTAAATACGTACCTATAAATTATATGAATAATATATTTAAAACAATTTGTTATATGTATTGAATATATACTTATGCTTTTTCATGAATTAATTTAATTGCATTCTATGAAATAATAGAAATTATAAAAAATTGTAATTTATAAATATATCATATATATGAATATAAATTTGTGTATGTTTAAAATCAATAGAGAAAAACAATTTGAAAAGAAAAATTGTGTTGGTGATCGTATATTTACACAAAGTTTTGCCTTGACGATTTTTGTTTTTTTACAAATACGTTTAGAACTTCATTTATCTTCGAAAGACTCCTCTATTTATTTAAATGAAATCAAGAGAAACACGTTTCATTATGTTGACAAAATCAATGATTTGTTTAGCCAATCATTAAACTATATATAAATATACATAATAATGATGATACCATCATGAATAAATATTTTCTTACAAAATTTCACTAAAAGAGAAACTATAGAATTTTTTGTTATAATAAAGTATTCGCCGGCTTCTGCAACCTTCAGCAGTATCATGGGAAAGTATTTTATTTACAAAATGATAAATTATTTCAGTGGCATGCCTAAGTGATGGTTATTTCCAATTAGAACAAATACAAATTCAGCGCGACGCGCTTTTAAGAAAAAACCACAAAACACAAAAAGCAAAAATTAAAGAGAGGAGACGTATTTATTCATATTAATAAACGAAGCTTTTTTGCTGCTTTTAACAGAATGTATAAAAGCTCATAACAGATTCCGTTATCACGTATGTTCCGTCCGTACGTACTGTTCGCCTGTTTGTGTAACAGAAGACTTCTCTGTTAAATCATTGCCCTGAACCACTATCGATTATTAAAACCATTTCGCTTTTGAATATGATTTTCGACCTCCACTTCCTTTGCGCGATCATGCTTATGGATATAAAAATTCTCTTTAGAATTATTATAAAAACGGATTTAAAAGGAACAAAAAAACCACAAAAGATATACCACAAAACAATTTTTTATATTCAGTAAAAATTTCACTTTTTCTTTCTCAGCTTTTATTTCTTCAACATTAATAAATTGACGATCAAGATAACAATAAATCGAGCCCCTTTATATTGATCGCCAAATATATTCTTGCCAATTCTACCGCCGTACATGCCGTTTGTAGAGTAAGTACCATCTTTGTTAGCTTCAGCATAATCTTATTCGTTCTCTTTATTTTTCCCTTTAATTAAAAAAATCGCGACACTGACAAGGAAACCAATCCTGTTATGCTCCAAATCGTCGTTATCCACGCCCCCTTCGTCGAGCGCACTCTTTGCGCTGCATTACAATAATTAGCATTATCACACACCAAACAATCCATCATCGCGATCAAATCCTCCACCATAGCCGGATCAGATTTACAGCCAATCTCTTTTTTATGAATATCACCAAAAAAGCAACCACGTTCTACGCGTCTCTTGCCATTCACTGAAACACAGAAAAGAAGAGAGTGTTCAAAAAAGGGATAGATAAGGTAAGGTGTGTTTAAAATTAAGCTACAGTGGGTTTCAGCATCGCTGGGGGAAATGCACCCTCTAAAAAGGGACAAATGATAATAGAGGCCATAAATACAGATTATAGGGTTCTAGCTTGTAGAATGTAATCTTCGATTGAAAAAAGCTTGATAAAATTTTCAATGAAATAAAAGGAATGATGAGTAGCACGCTCTTAAACCTTCGATTGAATGAAACTTTAAATGCTCTTCTCAGTGTTTTCTCTCTCTCGTCTGGAGAAGAGCAATGTGTGGTAAACAAAGCGTGTAGGATTGACCCTGAAAAGCTTTCGATTTCATCAAATTTTATTTAGTTTGTCCTATTAATTAAAATTAAATAATTCAGCACAGACTCGAAATATACTACAATTTTTTTAAATATTTTTTGTATTTTCTTTAAAGGGTTGTAAATTAATTCATTCATTTAATTCTTTGTCATTTCTGTATCATTTCTTTTTTCGATTTATTTATGAGATTTTGAAACCAAATTGAGAACATTTTGAATTCATTGAAAATTTTTATGACGACGAACAGTGTTTCGTATCTTTTGGCAAACAATTCTCGAAAAAACTATTTCTTCTAATTAAATATTATAAATAGACTAACCGCTATACTTCCAGAAATATAATAAATCAGAAAACATTTATTAAAATTTTATGAGATAACTAAACAAGAAAAGGCCAATCGATTATATCGAAATTATTTTTAGGTTATGACATGAAATATTTCAAAAAACAAAAGAGCATTTGTTCAAATTATTATTTATAATGCCTTTGGGAGTGATTTTACATTGACACAATATATATATATATATATTTTATGTTTATTAATTCACTGTTAGAAATAAACAGCGACAACTTTTCGGGCGTTTAAGGGTTAAGAAGTGTTGAAAACGGGTTGAATGATAGATTTGATCATATATAGAACGATAATTTTAAATGAAATTTGAAATATAGTGATGATGGACACACAAAGAAAGAGGAAGAATGCTGATAGTGTTATATAAGGAGCAGGGCCATCGATTGGTTTCCTTTTAAATATTCTTCGAAAAAACAAATTTTACATCATTTTCCGATGATTTCCTATTTAACAAGAAAATGGTACGTTAACGATTAATTGTAGAAAATAAACCCATTGAAATGGCTAACTCAATTCGTCTTAAATTTGTCTCAAATGCCCGCAAGCGAATTTTTTGAGCACATGGACACACAGATGTCATATGGGGTCCCTCATTCCACATAATAAGACTCTAAAATGTCTTATGAATAGCACGAGTAATTTGAAAAAATCGATCTTTAAAGGTGTCCCCAAGAAAGGGACTCGGGGTCCCTATCAACGTGAAATCTTATTCTAAAGTCAGCTGATTTTCATACCGATAGAATCCAATGCTATTCCCAGTGGATCGTAAACAGTGACAGTAGACATTCTTCTTTACCTTTATAGATTTTTTTCATGCAACCCGTCGCATTTTGATGGTCATTACTATAACGTCTGAGGTAACGTGGCGCCGATACTCTAGAACAATCCAGCTTCCAATGATTTTCCATTTCGAAATCATCGTCACAGTTAGGCTCGTAAATCGATTCGCAGGAGTAACAGCTAATCGCTGAGGCTAAAAGTTTGGGAAAAGACGTACTAGAAACTTTACTAATAATGAACTTCGATGATAAAGTAAACTCACCCGCCGCGGCAAAAATGAACGATACAAAAATTAACAAAATTATATTTATTCTTTTCACAGTCATTTCCCAATTATAATTTTTAATTAAAATAAATTTTTATTTTAACTTGCTTTTTTATTTTCAATTTTTCTTTTTTTATTTTTTTGCTTCAACTTTATGCAAATTATCTTAACGTATTTCGATAATAAATAATTACTTTTTTTAAAATATTTATATCATTCTAATGAAATTTTCAATTTTGGCAATTTTTTATCAAAAAATTTTTCTTTGAATTTTCCGCAAAAATCGCAACGGAAATGATCGCGTCACATCAACAAACAGCAAACAGCGTCCACGGCGGAATGTTTGAGTATTATTCAAAATTTTATTTCGGAACGTTAAAAAAAAGAATTAAAAAAATATCTCACAACAACAACAACAAAACAACAAAACGTACATAAAATTTCCACATCAATTTCCAACTACTTTTTTTTTCTCCGCAACAAAAACAACAACGCGAAAATTTGACGGAGAAGAAAGCGAAGAATAGGCGAAATAGAAAAGTTGACAGAGAAGAATTCGCTAAGAAGGAAAAGAACGCGTCACCGCGAGAATCCAAAAACATTTAGACTTTTTCGGCTTGAAAATTTATTTTCTTCAATAAAATTGTTTTTCTTTTGTCGTTTTTCCTGTGGGTTGCTTTTTTCTTTGATTTTTTAGTTTGCTTTCTTATTACACTTAATGTCGTTATTGTTGTTGTCAGATGTGCTATAATAGTTTTTCTAAAAATACTGGGTGGGTTTGTAAAAATTTATTTTTTCACAATTTTTGACATTATTTTCGAGTTTTCACTCGAATACATCGAGCACAGTAGAGAACCGTTAAAACGCGCTCACCGTTAGGAGAGAGTGCTACTCGTTGAAGTTATCTTGAAGCTAACTCGTTGAAAGAAAGACATCATCATTATTATCATCGTAGTTAACGCTATATTGACGTAAAATAAAAGAGACGGATATATATTTTATAGTTTTTATTGTGATGGTGATTAATAATTTTGAACAATAGTTTTCATTAAAAATTAATGATTAATTAAGAAAAATTATACCTTTATACTTGTACTAAATATTATTTTTCTTAATAAAAGCTTGAGGGAGGGAGAAGTCTGGGACGGCATCATTTATCAACTATAGTAAACACTAGAAATTTAAGATAATTCTTGTAAATAATGACAAGATGACAAAAGTAAATAACACGACGGCATGCTTGTTTTTCTTAAAGAAAAATGTTGTTTATCTTTTTTAGAGAAGCTATTTTACCATAGTGCCATATTGCTCACTACTAAACTCTTCTTCGTGTCAAATTAAAAGAACAAACGCGTTAAACCATAGCAGATTAAGATTGCAACGACACCGACTGGTCCAGTCATTGTTGAACTGTTACAGAGATCCCCGGTACAGACTTCACAGGCCAATAGTTTGACAGATGGCAGACTGGGATCAACTCGGCAGCCTGTTTGAGTGTTCGAAACATCGCCGAAGTAACACGTGCGTGAGATTTGAGGTTGACCATTTACTATAAAAGAAAACGACGGAAAGAGAAAGAAAGGAAGACAGAGAGAGATTAAACAGAATTTTATGAATTAAAGACATATAAAAAATAGATATGTTATTGTGTTGTATAGGTCGCCTGCTTGGCAGTGGGTGTAGTATTTTAGATTTAACACCAACCGTGTAAATTTAGCGCAAAAATGTTGAACAAGTTTTACTCGGTACAGGTGGCAACCCTACACATGGTAAAAAGGAGTTACATTCCACCCTCACTCAGGATTTTTTACCCCTCTACACCATACAAGTTAAGTTACCGGCGAAAGACCGGCAGTTATTTTTTCTGGTTACGAAAAATTAGGGTTTCAAAGTTTAATTTTTTTATTTTGAAATCTTTATTTTATTTTTAAATTTTTATTTAATTTTGAAATTTTTATTTCGTTTTGCAATTTTTATTTTATTTAGAAACTTTTATTTCATTTCGAAATGTTTTTGAATTTGGAAATTCGAATTTTATTTTCTAATTTTTATTTTGTTTCGAAATTTTTTTTATTTTAATTTTTTTTATTTTCTAATTTTTATTTTATTTTACAATATTTATTTTATTTGGAAATTTCTAGTTTATTTTAAAACTCTGGTTTTGTTTAAAATTTTTAATTAATTATTCAATTATTATTTAATTTTTTTACTGCAAATGTTTTTTTTTTCCGATAAAAGGGTCGATTATGTTGTATTCGTTAAACTAATTAAATTTTTCTTTAGGTTAAATGTGTTGATTTTTGAATTTGTTTAAAGAACTCAAATCAAAACAAATAAAATAATTAAAAGAAATATTAAAAAAGTAATTAATTACTAACTACAGTTTTAACGTTACATTTTTAATTAGAGCTCGATACGCATCAGTGACGTGACAGAATAAATTCAATTTTTTTTTGATATTTCTAATTTTTTATTCAAATGCTTATCGTCTTAATCATTTAATAACTTTTGATGAATTCACAGATGAATATATATTATATAATAACGTATAATTTGAATGTAATTGAACGACTTTGAATTTAATTTATGCGATTTTTTTAATAGTGAGAAAAAAGAAAAATGAACACTGAGAGAAAAAGGCTTTGCTGTTATTGTTGTTAGACACACGCGATATTGTAATAAATACATGTATTAGCATAACACTTGAATTTGCAGCTTTAAATTTTTTAAAAACTAGAAAATCATGTAAATAAAATACGCAATTTTAAACCCTTAAAGAGTTGCAGCAATTACATCCATAACCTCGTTTCAGCAAAAACTATAGAATACTGTACGCAAAGGATATTAGAAAATAATACACACAAAAAATTTATATAATTTATAAAATTAGTAATTAGCAATTACTAGCAATTATACAATAAGATTTTCTTTAATTTCTGAGTTAAAGTTAAAAAGTTAAAAAGTGTTTAAAAGGAAATTGAAGTATTGTTAAAGGTTTAAAGAGCAATTAAAGTTTCTCGATATGCGTTGTATTTTTATTGAATTCGATCGGCCAAGCCCATTTTATTGACTCATCTTTAATTTCTTAACAGCTAATTAATTACATATTGCGTCTAATTGAGTTTTATGAAAATTTTATGAAAACAAAACAACACTAACAACAACAAAGTGAAGGTTAAGTCATATAATTTAACACACGATTAAAACATACTGCTCGAAGACGCATCGATGAATACAAAGCAGTTGAATAGCTAAGATATATATCATCTTTCATTCCGATGTTTCATCCTATAATGATGATGAAAAAAACTACATATATCTGCAGACTTTTGTAAGTTATGCTTTTGAAGTTTTATATGAATAATTTTTTTAATTGGGGCTCCTCAAAGTCTCTACTTCGGGGGTCACCAACTTGAGTACCGTAAATTTAATTTGTTTTAATTAACACTTAGTTGAACTGACAAACATTTATTCCATTTATCGCCGTTTTTCTTTGGTTAATTCTCTAAGTTTGGTTTTGAAGTATGAATGAGTTGAAGCAATCGATCTGAATTTGTTATTGTTGGTTTACGTCCTCTTCCTGTCAGGAATGAGACTTCGTAACGGTTGCTAAAATTCCGTGAAACGTTTTAAACGCGTTGTAAAGGTATTTAAATTTGTAATCGTTTCACCAATGAAGAAAATCTCAGCAATAATATTGATAATGATTTCTTAATTCAGAGTCAGAAAAATCGAATAGGAAAAATTGACGAAGGGTATCAATTTTAAATTGGTCAGTAATTGAGTGTGTCTTTGCTTGGGTCGATCGTCGTGGGGCACGTTCGAACGAGATTACACAATCTTAAGCGTGTTTTCATGTAAGAGGTCCGAAACAATAGAAATGACCAAGAGACGTCTATGAATCATATGTTTCGAAACCTGTTTCATAGCGAAAGCCTAACTAAAATAATGCTTTGAGCTTGGTATTGCGTCGAAACGTATACTGCCCGTGATTTCGCCTTAATTTGTCTGATACCAATTTGTCTTCACACCCACTCGGTGTTAAAATTCTGTTACGTATTTTGCAGTTTTGTGTGAAAATGGATTTAGGAAAAGATCAAGGTAAAAAACATCTAATTGAATGATAATGCTAATAAATGAGATGCAACCATATCTTAAGATTATGGAAGGTTATAAAAAACGTATTTATTTAATTAATAATTTTATTAATTTTTTAAAAAAAATTATATAAATAATATCAAGATTGCACCGATTTAAAATACTTAACATTTAAATGTAATTAATTGCCTTCGTTTGAAAATTTGATTATTGAAATTTGCATCAGTTGGAACTTTGTTTTTGCCTTAAGTTCATGAAAAAGTGATGATATCATCTAAATGTTATTATTCTTATATCATCATGTTATTATTTTCAAAACGCTACCATGTTCAGTTTTACAAACGGAATTTGCGTTTTGAAGAATAATGACATCATTATGAAATATAAATATAAACATGAATAAAGCAAATAGTTTTTAAAACGTATTTAGGCAATTCGTCATTAAGCCAAAATAATAAATAACGAAGAAATTTAGAAATAAAAATTAGTACTAGGGAACTTTTAGTACAAAACAGTACTAAAAGTTGTGGGAATGCATATTATAGTACTAAAAATCTAAAAGATTGATCTAGATTAGTTAAATCCTTGCCAAGTGTAAAACAAATATGCGCTTGCAATCACAAAGGATATTTTTATTAAAATATACTAAAGATGTTCGATTAAAACAAAAAGTACTGAAAAAGTACTAAAAGTGTTACCTCTATTCATTAAATTGTTTGGCAAATATAAATCAAATAAATACTAACAAGGACGTACTAAAAAAGTACTAAAGATGACTAACTAAATGGATTAAATTCCTTTCCCAAACTTAAACAATTACAACCTATTAATTCTAATGAATCAATACATATGAATCGTTTGAATACTTACTCCCCTCGATGGTCGTTTTCATACAACCCGTGGCATTTTGCGTCGACAGATACGGCTGCAGGTATCTAGGCGGTGCAAGGTAAGCACAATTGAATTTAAAGGAATCTTCAGCGTCAAAGTTTTGACCGCACTTGGCATCCCTATAGGATTCGCAGCGGTAGCAATGGGTCGCGTAAGCTAAAGAAAAGAAGAAATGAATTTCAAACATTTCGATATTTTGCAGAGCTATTAAATTTCTTTTATAAAAACAATTTTTTGTATAAATGCATTTTTAATTCTTTTTCAAATTCATCGTATGGAACTTACTCGAACATGCCACGCTTGCCACAATTACAATCACCAACAAACACTTTGCAAAATTAGACATTTTTTAATAAATATTTTCTGAAAGTTTTCAAAAAAAATTCTTCAAGTACTTTTTGTTATTTTTAAAAATCACAAATGTTTTTTCTTCAATCAAGTTTTTTTCTCCTTCACTCAAACCTTTCTACGTCCAAACAACGTTGCAGCTATCTCACAACTGAAACGACTAGCGGCGCAACAGAAGGTATTCTCCGATTTCTTCAGAGAGTATTGGCCAATTATTTTTACCCTTCCGTTTGAGTGGAATTTAAAGAGTTTTGTTTTGAGTTTCTGGCAAAGTTTTGTTTTCAGTCTCTTTTTTTATAAGAATTATTAGTAATTGGTTTTTGTTTTTAATTGATTTAATCAAATTAAATTTTTTTTTTGTTTACTTTAAAATGGTTTTTTGCTCTCCGAACATTGCGGTAATGATGTCAGTCGCCTCTTCTGGATATACCCGTTGATCTCTTATATATCTTTATTAGATTTTACTTTTCGGATTTTGAAATGAATTAGGTTTGTTAGAGATCAAAGCACGCCCTTAAAAATCAATAATTATGAAAAAAATTTATATGTCTATAAGCTTTAAGTTTCGATAGATTTGATAGATTATTATAGGAAATATCTCACTTTTGCGTCAGGACCTTAATGGTCATTTAACAATATTAACAATCTTTTTTTTTAATTTGATTATATATAAAGTAACGGAAAAATCCCCAAAATCCAATTAACAGGATTAAGGATGGATTAAAGATGGTCTATTGCTACAACTATTGCAACATTAAAGTTTAGTTAAATCGCAAGTTTGAGTTTTTAATAAATCGAAACTTACTGCAAAAATTTTGTATGCTTTTGCAAAGAAACCATTCTTTTTATTTAGGAAAATTTTGAACTGGCAATGATTGTACAATTTCCCCTTTAACTCGTTCTATATATCTACATATCTAATGTATATATCTGACGTATAAATGTATACAAAACCACAATATTCATTCATTTTGCGCTGAATAGTATTTAGTCAATAAATAAAAGAATAGGGTCAGCATCATGATGTTAATTTAGTTGGCGTATTTTTTTTACTAACTTAATTAATTTAAAGTAATGTAATCGGAACCCTTTCTGCATGTAATTCATCAATTCAATGCTACTAATAGAACATAATAAATTTAATCGTACTTACCATTTTGTTTATCATTGATATTTCTCATAAATATTGCGCAATAATACTGAACAAAATTCAAAATATTCGCGTATTATGAGATAGATGGATATATTATCGATTTTAGACATGTTTATGAATGTATAGAAAAATTGTCGAGTTTATTATACTAATTTTAGTTTTAATATGAAGACCACAATAATGCATTTACCGTTCTTTGATATTTTAAACACTTATATATAGTTTTAATTATTCGGAATTTTTTCTAGATTTTAATGAATTATTTCCCTTTGACGTTTCAAATATTTTCTAAAGCTGTGTAAACCACACTAATAATTTCTCATTAAACGAACATTTTCGTTCAATACTGTGATATTTCTTAATCTCACCAATTTGCTTTTGGAGAGAGTGGAACACAAAAAGCTGTGAGAGGGAGAGACAAATTTGAAATATTATAATTTAATTTCGCGTTTATAAATTTGTTCATTCTCCGTTTCTGTTTTCTTATAAACAAATTATCATCAATATCACTAATGGGATCTTCTCCGGAGGCGGAAATGTTTACAGGTTTATGAGAATTGAGCTAATCGAATTCAAAATGATCAAACAGTTTGTGTTTAAAATTGAAACACACTCATCTGTGTTTGGGTCTGCCAGCAGAAACGGTAAAACAACAATAAAAAACGTCTCTATCAAAATCGTTTCTGTTTCGAGATTAGTATTTGTCAGAAAACAATTAACTGTTTCTTTGTTTATTGCTAATACTTTGCAATTCGTTGGTGAATTCAACGATAACGCCACATCGGGGTTATCTCAAAATCAAATCAAATTGTTTGGCTCTTTGGGCAAACGATCACCGTGGGTTGGGATGGGGTTAAAATCTGTCATAAGTTTTAACATTTATTTTAATACTTTTGTTTGTCTATGTGATCCACAAAAAACTTTAGAATTTTTTCTTCCTTTCAGCTAAATTACGCCTGAAAAGGTTAATGGTAGGTAAGCCTATCAATAAATATTTGGTAAAAGTAAATAATAAACACTACAAATTAGTTTATTATTTACTCTTGCCAAATATTTATTGATAGGCTTACCTACCTTTAACCTTTTCAGGCGTAATTTAGCTGAAAAGAAGAAAAAATTCTAAAATTTTTTGTGGATCACATAGACAAACAAAAATATTAAAATTATAAAAAAATTAAGCAAATTTAGTTTCATTTTTCATTGAATTTATTTAATAAATAAATAAAACAGAGAACAATTTTTATATAATAAATATAATTTTTATTACGTTGAATAATCTCGATATTTATAAAATCAAGAATGTAATTTTTTTAAATCTAGAATTTATAAAAACATTTATAATAGCGAGTATTTATAATAAATATATTATTTACATAAGGGCCTCTTTTATTTATTATATTTGATTAACTTATGGCTCATTAACGATCCCATAGAACAAAATCAGTTTGGTAGGATCGTGACGTATGGCAAACAAAAATGGTGTATCTGCTCGAAATAAAACGTCAGTTCCGGAACGTCTTAGATAGGTTAACGTCGCAGCCGCTGCTTCTGTACCCTGCTCATTGACTTCTATATTAACCTTATGCACAATATCCTGAATGAAGAGATCTGATTTACCGAAAATATTCGCAGTATTGAAACGATTCTTATCTAAGTTTTCAAGATTTATCTTTGAAGTATCAGAGTGAAATTGTTGTTGTTGTTGCGTGGCTTGTGCCGTTTGTCGAGACATTCTGATATCAATTGGTGGCGTATTCGAATTGGAAGCATTAACCGATTGATATTGATCACCATAATTATCACTATCATTATCACCATCGGTTAAACCGAAGCGTTGGAAAATTAAAGCAGGCTCGTCAAATCTATCTTTAGGCACGAACCTTGTTGAAGATTTTCTCGTTTGATTTGTTGGTACAGGCGAAAGCGGTAAATCCTGAAGAAATGACGGCGAAAATTTTTCGGGTAATGACGATTCAATCGCTTCAGTAGTTGCTTGCACGGGAAACATTGTTGTTGTTAAGCTTTGGTTAAGATTTTGAGCTATTGCACCTTTCAATTCAGTATCGTTGTCTAAGAGGTGAACATTTTCGACACCATCAATAGCATTACCAATCAATGAGAGATCACTAATACCACTTAGAAATATATCTCGAACACCGAGATTGTTAAGCATATATTTTAAGTTCAGACTGTGATCGAAGTGCATTTTTGGTAGAGCCAACATAACAGTTTTTTTCGTCATTTTCTCAAATAAATTCTCGATTTTAGTCGCATCCAAGCCAAGCTGAAATTCTCTTAGTTTCGATCGCGTTGAATGATTTGGTTGAATTATATACATTGTTGTTTGATTACCCCTGTAGGGTAAACCAATAATACGACAATCGTATTCAGGCGAATTATAAAATGGAAATTCTCCACCGGTGGCCATCATTTGGACCTTTATCGGCGCTTGTTGCAAACCATCCGGATAAAAATTGTCTGTACTGGTGGCGACTACGAAAAACTGATTCTCCCACAAACCTTTGAAATAGAGAGAATTCGCTATAATTACGTTAGTGTCACGAGCTATTTCGTCGCCAATAATACGAGATATCCTTCCAAAAGTACTCCGATCAATCCAATCATTTATATAATTTCGTGCTTCAATAAATTTTCTGTTAAAGTCGAGAGGCACTACAGTAGAGTGATATATATTTTGACTGGCGTATCTGAAAGGGAAAATAAATATTACACATTGTTTTTTATTGATTAATAAATCATTAAATATATATAGTACTCATAGAGATAACGACACGCTTAATGATCTTTAGAGCTTAATTTAAAAAATGTATATGCCTTAGAAGTCAAGTCAGGCTTTTAAAATTTGGGTTTTCCCCCGAAGTTTTGGAGGAAATTTTTTAATTGCTTTCTCTCTACAAATGATTGATTATTCAGAGCTAGTGAAATCAATAATCACTTTCTTATCACGTCTCATATTTTCCAGTTTCTTTTGAACTGTTTGAGAAGAGAAGTTTAGAGAAGATTATTGTGGACGACTGGGAATGTGATCGTTCCAGAGTTCAAAAGTGACTGGAAAATACGAGACGTGGCTGGAAAAAGAAGAGACGGAACAAGAGGGTCATTTTTGGAATAAGCCCTTTCATAACTTCCGCTACAAAATTTATAGAATTTAAACAAAACCAACTAAATCATTAATAACTTCTTTAAGCTAAAATTTAACCCCCTCGAGACATGATAATATGCGCCTCCTCACACTTACAAGTAGTCACGATTTAGTTGATACCCGGCTTGAATAAACAGACCGTTAGCCACTTTTATAATCTCCCCCGTTGGTTTACCAACTTGTTGTTTTGGAGAATTCGTCATAGTATTCGTCTGCTTTCCTGCCGCTCGCTCTCTTCTATCTTCCCTTGCACTCGCACTCTTTTGCAAATCTTCTAATAAATGACCGAATTCCGTGTGAAAATTTCGTTCAGCCTTAGTAAAAAGTTCGAGAACATTTTGATCGAGACCACCAAAAATACTTTGCAATTGTAGATAACTTCTGCCCTTGGCACCGAGCATAAGCATAGCTAGAGCCGACATTATACTAATGGGTGAGAATATTTGATTGCCATTGATGTGGGAGGCTCTCCGGCCAAGTAGCTCTTTAGCCACATTATGAGCGAATGTGAGTGCAGACGTTGCAAGAATATCCGTAATATTTTCACTTATTTGAAATTCGGAGCTAGTCATAGAAGAAGAAGAAGAAGCCGTAGCAGCAGTAGCAGAGGTAGATGTAGTAGCAGCAGAGGTAGCGAGAGCAACGCCGGATGAAGCGGTCAAAGGTGTTTCGGTATTTTGTTTTGGGATTTCCTCATTCATTACGCTCGTTATGTTACGAGCAATACCGTCATAACTCATTTTTTTTGACGCACAACATAAAATGACGAGGGCACACGTTAAGGTAATCCCAAGCAGTGACTTGACCGTCATTCTTTCCTTTTTTAGAATTTACTAGCAATTAAAACTCTGTTTAATTTTCCTTTAAATTGACTTTTCTTCGGTTTAATATTTTATTACACACTTTCTCCGCACGAAATCTTATCGAGAACTGCATTCGATCAAGAATCGTGAATGATTCGCATCGTTCGAGCGAACTTGTTTTTGCTTTATTATTACTCTCTTCGAACTTTAACACCGGCTTAGGAAGCAGTTGAGCGAGTTCGTTCAAAGAGAAGTTAAAGGGAAATCCTTTCTCTCGAAAAAACCTACACTGCATTTTAGTAAAAAATATTTCAAAAGTTTAAAAGAGTTTACCCGATTTTTATTTTTGTTGGAAATTAAATTTTTAAATAAATTTATTATTAGTTTTTAAATAAAATTTTTTAGATTAACAGAATTCTTTTAAAAACAATATCTTGATTGTGGCTCGAGAGAGTTTAACAAAAAATAAATAAATAGGTAAATAAGTTTAACAAAATGATTTTAAATACGATACATGAAGTTTTAAAAAAACAAATCTTTTATTTTTACAAAACCGCCTAAGTCAACTTATTTCAATTTGTATTCCTTGTTGTTGTATTTGTAATGCTGTAACGTTGGATTTGCGTCGTTGTTGTAATTTATTTAGTACAACAATTTTTTATTTACAATTCATTAAGCATGCAAACATAATTTTTTCCTGGGAAATCATCATTCTTTATTATTTGCCTTTTTTATTTTCAAACTTCAATTGATACATTTCTGCCTACTTTTTCTACCTCTTCTTCTTCTACTATTCTTCTTCTTCTTCTTTGAACAACCAGAGAGAACAATGTGGGAATTTCCAATAATTTAACAAAACCATACAAAAGTTTGTTTACTCAATCTTCTCGATGAGTAGCTCGAAGCCAATGCGAAATTATCTCTCAAAAGTGACGTCACCACGGTCAACAAAGGCCCGAATGTAACCGACTATATAGCTTCAGATTATATGTGCATACGTCGAAGGCGATTTTATACAAATCAAGATCGATTACTGAATGAAAGCACGCTCCAAAGCAGTATATAAATACCTGATAGTTGGTTTTAGGCGATTAGTAGAGAAGATAGCGGCGACAGTGCTCCGATCGGTTTCGGTTAAGTTACTTCGAAGAGATTTCCAAAAGAAATTTATTATTTTATAATAATAATAAACATTTCATAGTATTGTACCAAAAACAATTGCTATGCTTTATCACAAATTTCCGGTATTTTTCGGTGCTTTAATCTCGATCACATTAATTCGAGATTCGGTAGAAATTCCTCAATTACAATTCTCGCATATCGGTCGAAATTTAACGGGCGTAGACTACAGACCTTTATCATATTCAAATCCTTTGTCAACGTATGACGAAAATGAATCGGATTCTATTGCGCTACGGGTTTTGGATTTCGGTCGCCTCCTTTGCGAACAACTCGGTAACGATATAGAAACCAACAAAGCTACGATTTTCTCACCAACCAGTATAGTATCGGTACTAACGTTATTATCACTTGGCGCCAAAGGCAAAACCTATGAGGAATTACAAAATTTTCTTGGATTTGGCTCTGAATTGCGAGGACGTGCTTCACGAAATAATCCGGAATTATATTACACCGAATTCGGTCGTCTGCTCGAGGATGTGCAAAGTCATCAAACGGATTCTAGAAACAATTATTTACGTAAGAATTCCAATTGGCGCAATACGACACCTCGACAAAACCTCAGAATGCAGAGACAAAACCGTGGCCCCTTAGAGCATATTACTAGAATTGCGAATGGAATTTTTCCTCAAATCGGTTATAACCTCAATTCGGATTATGTGTGAGTTGTTTATGAATTATATAAATTAATGATAACTAAATTTTATTATGATTTTTTAATCATTATTTAAATCTCTAATTTAAAAATTATAAATACAAATTTAAAAAAATTATTATGTATTATCTCTTTTAGTTATTTACTCAAACACCTTTATCACTCAAAACTTGAGGCTCTAGACTTTGCCCGTAAACCCGAAGAATCTCGTGATTTTATAAACTCGTGGGTGGAGACGCATACTTTTGGCAAGATTCGTAAAATAATTGATGAAGCACGTCCGGAAGAGAACAAAGTGATCATTGCTAGCGCTTTATACTTTAAAGGCTTCTGGGAGAATTACTTTATATCCACGTACGAAGGCGATTTTTATCCGGATGGTTACCAACAAAGATCAGTGAAAGTGAAAATGATGGTTAACACTGGCGGTTTCCCTTACTACGACGCACCTGAATATGATTGCAGTATTATCGGTTTACCGTATCAGGATAATTTAACCACCATGTATATCATTCAACCAAATCAATCAACACGAACAAAACTCAAACAGATGATACACACATTGAAAGCTCCGATCATTGAAGAACTAATTGGCAAAATGACAAAAAGATCCGCTCAAATTATTCTGCCAAAAATGCATCTTCAAAGTAAAATGTATTTAAGGGAGTCGCTTTTGGGAATGGGTGTACGAGATGTGTTCTATCCGAGTGATAGTGATCTTTCTTTAATTGGTGGTTTTAATACGGTCTATAATGATATGATTGTACCGCCATTAACGCGTGACGATTTGAATTCTTATCATTTAAATAATTTGGAACGCGAACGTAAAGGATCTCTTTCAGCGAAATCTGATCTTTTCGTTGATGAAGTTATCCATCAGGTTGATATTGATATCAATGAACAAGGAACAGAAGCAGCTGCAGCAACTCTAGTCATTTTAATGAAGACAGGACCAGAAATTATTTTCCGTGTTGATTCGCCATTTTTGTTCCTTATACGACACGATCCCACAAAATTAATTCTATTTTACGGTGCAGTAAACGATCCATCGTCATAATTATATCAATAAGCTGACATTTAGATATTCTAAATTATGTGATTATTAATTCATTAGATCCAAATATAGTTAAGCTCTCATGTGATTAAGTCTAAAATACCAAATAGCCTCCTCTTCTCCAGGAGAAGAAAACCCTGAAAACTCAAAAAAAAATTTCATAAAATACATTTTAATTTTATAACAAAATAAAAAATTAGTTATTCAATTATTATGAAAAACAATACATTTTTAAACCTTGAACTTAACCTCTTTGGTTTCCGCCAGACTCAGTTAATAAGATGTAATAACGGTTATTTTCATACTTTATTTTCTTTATTACATCTCCAGCTGCGACTAACTCGCCTAGTACAAACTTCAAGTTTAAGCTTTAAACTTTATCTTTCTGTTTGGCTGCTTGTATGTCTGGCTTCCTGTCTGTTTTCCTGTCTGCTTGTCTGGCTAAAAAATGCTGTCTGGAAAAATATTCTTGTTAAATATAAGCAGTTTGGTATCGAAAATTGCCTATATCGGATGAAAACCTAGCCCACTTCCGTTACCTAATATAAATATATGTACATACGTAACTCACTTTCGACATTTGTGGATGGAATTTGATAACAATATTTTATATTATGGCAAAGTATAAAATTATTTTACTAGTGGGTAGGGTTTGTAAGCTTCGACCAGGCCGAAGTTAGTCATCTTATTTGTTTTTGTTTTCGATAACATATTTTTATTCCATAATTCGATCGATTTTAATAGCCTTTTGTGAACTTTTAGCTTTTTTATTCCCCTCTCCTCAAGAGATTTTATTTTTGCAAAAATAATTTTTTCTTAAAATAAATCTTATTCTCAGTTTCATTCGCAAGGCAATATTTGAATAGATTCAATGTCAATAATCATTTGCATAACTTGTTCGATTGCCAAACCTAATTTTTTTAAATCAAAGACAATTAATAGCACTCATAGGTCATAATATAGTCTACAGTATTCGCTTCGTATTAATTTTGGTACTTTTCAGAGAAAATGCATCGTTCATAAAAAGAGAGAGGTTGAAGATAAGAGGTAAAAAATTACCTCTCATAAACAACAAAAACATACGTTCAAGATTTTAATCATATATTTTTCTAAAAGTAACTTATTTAAATTCATTAATTATCCCATACAAGTTTTCAAAATGTCGCGTTAGTAATAATGAAGTAAAACTTCGATAACATTTCCTTAGGGTACTAAATTATCTTAAATCGATGTTGGCAATGCTGTTGGCAACAAAAAAGCTGCAAAAATTTATAACAAAAATAAACCAACTGACGTTTATATTTGTAAAGCAGTAGAAATTTTATTTCGTTTTTATAGGTTTTTGTTAATTTTAATTGAAAATATAATTCAATAAACAAAAAACGAGATTCAAATAATTTTCAATTCTAAGATCGTTACGAGTATAGTATCGTATGATTAAGCTTGGACTACTATAAGTGTCTGACGTCCAATGTACCAAGACACTATTCTGGAACTACGACCACCGAAAGGATCAATCGACCAAGGAATCGCTTACGAAAATACCTCAAACATAAATAGGATAAACTGTGGTGAAATTAGTTACAATGATTTCTTTTGGGAATACATGCTTGCAAATTGGCCCGTGATTCTAACAAATGTTTCTAACTCATGGCATTGCCGACAATACTGGACGCACAAGTGCGATTTTGTCTTAAATGATGCACCGCAGCCAGCCACGAACGACGACCATAATACTGCTATTAATTATGACTACCTCAGGCATCAAATAGGGAATTGTAAAGTGCCGGTTGCAAACTGTTCAATAGAATATTTTAATAGTCATATGAAGCTCGAGATGAGCTTTCATGAGTTCCTAGACTATTGGCAGAAAAGAAATAAAAACCAAACAGAAAACTGTAAAGTCTCAGTAGAAAACAATTGCAAACTAAACTCCAATTTTGGCGAAACCACCGCAAATTATGACAACCTCTACCTCAAAGACTGGCATTTGAGAGCTCAGATGCCGGACTATGATTTTTATACAGTTCCTAAATATTTTGCATCTGACTGGTTGAACGAATATCTCGTTGAAAATGGTAAAGATGATTACCGGTTTGTTTACATGGGACCAAAGGATTCATGGTATGTAATGAAATTAAATGGAATGCTCATATTACTAATTATTAGTATGCGATTCTCTATCTCCAGGACTCCTTTTCATGCAGATGTTTTTGGTTCGTATAGCTGGTCAACCAATATAGTTGGGCATAAACGGTGGTTGCTTTTGCCCCCCGGCGAAGAAGTTTGTCTAAAAGATAAATTAGGAAATGTACCATTGCGTATTACGGAGGAACTATTACGAGAAAATCTGGTGCGCTATTTTGTTATTAATCAAAAGGAAAATGAATCAGTATTTGTGCCGAGCGGTTGGTATCATCAAGTACATAATGTCACAGATACGATTTCCGTTAATCACAATTGGTTGAATGGTTGCAATATTCAACAAATCTGGCTGAATCTTGCTCTTGCTATGGAACAAGTGATCACAGAAATTGAGGATTGCCGTCAGATGGAAAATTTTGATGATCACTGCCAAACCATGCTGTGTGCAAGTTTTGGTTTGAATTTTTACCACTTCCTGGATATGCTAGAATATATAGCTAAGAAACGTTTGACCAGCTATAAAACCAGTCAAAGCAATAACAATGATCAGGGCGGATCAAGCGACGAGTTCATTGAAAATGCTGCAGATAAAAATTCAAATTACAATGCCGCCATATTAAACGAATATCATTTAAAATACGATTTGAACTGTATTAATATCGTTGCAAAAAAAATGTTGCAAAATTGTATTATTTCTAAAACTCCCAATAACTCTCTCCATCAACGATGCTCAACCTTAATAGATTTCACAAACAATTTTTAGAAAAATTTTTATATATTTCTAACAAAAATTTGTTTTAAAAAAATATACGAATGTATACGAAATAAGAGTTTGTCTTGGAGTGAGTTCTAAAATCAATCGTACAAATAGCAAACTCAAGGAAATAGTCTGAATATAATAGCAATCTTAATTTATTGCAATAAATTTAACATAATAATTTCATATTTTTACGTTCATTTCTCAGTTCTCAAGAAAATATCAACATATTCTTTTCACAAACACCCTGTTCTCCGTACCATATCATTCCTACAAAATTGTTTTACCCTGAAACATCAATAGAATTTAATTCTGCTCAAATTTCGAACGCACTTACTTCCAATTGGGAAATTTCAGTTGAAAAACACTTGTCACAAATCTAAACTCTCGAATTTTATTTTGGAATTCGAAGAAATTTTTCCAACCTATCGTAAGTTGAAAATTGGAGCTAGTCGGCAACGGACGTCGGTCTCGTGTCACTGGTTTTGAAGTGAATATTTTTTAAAATTTGACCCGTATAAAATGTATTAAAATTTTTCGGAAATATATTTTGTGAATTTTGGCAAGTGATGAAAGAAATCAAACATAATAAATTGTGCAATATTTTCTGAAACCAAATTACGAAATATTTCAATAGATTCATCTGGCAAAATTTTTAAGTGAAATGAAGCAACAAAATTTGAAAAAAGAGTGGAATTCGCGATCAACAAACGGCAAGAAGTAAAGAGAAGGTAAAGAAAAGAGTTCATAAAGTCATTCCCAACATAATTAGGACAGCGTTTTAAAAATAGTTGAAATAAAACAGCGAAGTAAAGCAAAAAGCCAGTTTTTCGGTTAAGACTGGAATTATTGAAAATAAAGCTGAATTGACAATAAAGTTATGCGATTTATTATTTCAAGAGAGGTTTACAAGTGTGTATGTGTGTATGAATTAATGGGAGAATAGGGTAAAGTTGGTTTGTTTTTGGTGTAGTTTTGTATTACAGGTGTGGTATGGGGTTCAGTTTTCATTGGAATAAAATGACTACAAGAAAAGAGCTACGCGCAAAAAAATTCCACCAGACAAAAAGCCGAGTGGAATATTGCCGCATCCGTTTTAACTGACGTTCGTGTTCGTTTATGACTGTTTGCCGAATATTTGATATATTTCATTAATGATGAAAACTGAATGACTTTAAATAATACAGGCGTAAAAGAAAAAGAATACTAATACGTAGAAAACTTATTAGTAAAAACTATTTTTTTAGTCTTTTTTAATTTTTTGAAATTAATCAATAAAGCGAATTTTATTGGTTTCGATTTTTGATTCAATACTGAAAAGCTTTCACTAGCAATTTTTTTACCGCTAGTTATTGGTCATCGTAATGACGTCATCTATACACAGAGAAGAGAGAATGTAGAGAAATACCACTTCAATCTGGCAGTACCTTCAGTGAAACTAATAAAATCTCTAGAGGTTTAAAATTAAATTAATTATTTAATAGAAAATTAAAAATTTTTCTTTTCTTTTATACAAATTATTTGAGGCATGTTTAACTGTTTTAAAACACATTTATTTTTTAGTATAGCAATATTGTTATTAAAATATTTTTATTTATATTTTTATTAAAAGAGCAATAGGTTTAGATCGTCTTTTTATTTAAATTTTTTTAAAATTTAAGAACGAATTGTTTGTAATTAAATCAAAAATGGGCGTAGTAGTTTTTATGACTTTTTTATTACCTTACGGTAATATTAATTCTAGAAGTGGAAACCAAAATCAATTTATGTTAGATAAAAGTTGAGACACAAAAGGCTATTGTCAGTCAAACAACACCAGAAAAGGCTGCAAAGCAAAATAAGAAACAAGAAATAAACATCAACAACAACACGCACAACAAATTTGGGAATTCACTTCAGTTGAGTTTATAAATAATTCAAATTATTTCCTCTCGATCTCAAACCACACAAGAATTATTTTATAGCGCGCACTCCTAATGAGAATCACAATAAGAAAAAACAGAAATATTGAACTATAGAAGATACAAATAGCGTTCATCCGCACAAAGTCATAGACGAGATTAGATGTTTTTTTTCTTTGTTCGAATGCAGGGTGTTGTCGATAATAATGCTTAAGCATAGAAGCTTATAATTTTATGAATTTAATTTAATTTAATAATTACCTTAATTGGGCTTTTAAAACTTAATTTAAGTTTATTATTAAAGATTTTTAAAAGATTTATTATTTAACAAATTCTAGGAGAAGGTTTCCTTTTTGGAAAAATTAAATTTAAGAAATTAAATTTAAAAATTATAATCCAATCATAATAATAATAATTATTAATGGTCACAATGGTTTTTCCCAATTTAAGAACAACCAATGAAACTAGCTTATAACGACCTAGTATTGTTGGTAGTCATAGTACATACATATTTTGACATCAATGAATTTCATATTTACTAGCATTCTCTTCTCTTTTTTCGGTCTCTCCCAGTGATCTTAATTAAAAGAGAATTCACAATCGGACTACTGTCAGTTAATTTTGAATCATCTTTTTCTCTTAGTGTTTACACTTAACATTTTATTAATAAATTTTAAACTTTCTCTTCAAATCTGTTGAATTTAATATTACTTATAACATCTTATTTTGTCTGATCTGTTAAATTAGTTAAATTAGATTTCCTATTTCGATTTATTGCCGTTTGGGTTAGTTGTGTTGTAGGAGGGTTGAGAGGAGGAGGTATATGTATTAACCGATCATTCCTAATTCATTTCAAGGCAGCTCAAATAAATTCAAACAAACAAATACTAATTGGAAATAATTCGTGAAACTCTGTTGTATCGAAGTGTGAAATGTTTGCTATCATTTGGTCTTTACAACTACACACACACGCATACACTCAAGCACGCAGGGTGTGTTTGAGTTCCTTCACTCACCGTCCCCGAATACCCGAGGCAACACGATACAATAAAAAACAAAAAGAATATTATATAAATATTTTATATTCGAAGATGCAATAGACACCGGTTCTTATTAGTTTTTATCGCAAAATATATACATGCGCTTGTATATATTTTACTTTTAAAAACGAAGTTAATTTTATTTTTCTTTATCGTCTCATATTTGCCCTTCGTTTCACTTTCGTTTTGTTTAAAGAAAGAGTGATTGTTAGCATGATTAGGAGTAGTTGTGGAAGGGGGAGGGGGAGGGTGAAGGGTAATAACAATTATTTATTAAATGAAATTCGATCGCAATGGTAATCAGACAATCCTAAAGGAAAGGAAAACAGATAATTTTTATAAATCCCAAAGCATAAAAGCAAAAGTCTCAAAACGGCAATATACCTAAAGGCAAAATCGAAAGTGTAGCGAAATAGTATGAATAATATTGAAAAAATGTGGCAAAGATAACGAACAAATTGTTAATATCGCAAAAAACTTGTTATACCAGAAAACTGTTATCAGCAAAAGTGGCGGTTTTGCTTACTGAAGGTTACTACACTTGCTGCGACTAAAAGTCGCCGCACGCAAAAGCATTCTACATAAGATATACAGTCTGTATATTGCTTGTCTGTATCTTTTTACGCTAGTCTATCTATATATTTCTATGTGTTTGGATGTATGTAATGAATTAATCAAAATTTTGAAGGACTTTTGAAAGATGTTCGTACGATGCATAAAGTTATGTCTTAACAGTTGACTACAGTTGACTACAGATCTACAGGTGAGATTTAAAAGAAATAATCAAGAGATGTTAACAGAAAACAAGAAGAAGAAAATATTAAGAGAAAGGAAAACAAAAGTAAAAAAACGAAGAGAAAGGGTACTTTAATTTAATATAAATTGAATATGTTTTTGAAATACTGTTGCCATTGAAGGTTATTTCTCTATTCGATCTTTTCAATTCAGTCTCAAAGGATGTTTCGGAAAACAACAAATACAACACTTGAAACAATAAAAGAGAAATCACAATGAAATCATAATGAAACAATGAAAAATCTATCACTACTGCCCACACAGAAGAATAAATGGTATAAATCTACCAATATCCTCCACCCTCCCTCACCCGTCATTCCCCTACATCATTCACAAGCTTTATCTCTTTCCTTGCCACTTCCGTTTTTTTTTGTTTTGATTTTTCTTCTTTTATCGTCATCTGGATAACAAAATCTATGAATGTTTGATGTCATCTCTTCAATCCGTCGCCGATTTGCTCGCTAAATGGAATGACGAATTGACTGACCGATTGAGTAATTGAATCATCGATGGATCGATGGACCAATGGGGTTTGCGTTAACCAGGCTTGCAGTTGAAAGGTTTCCCTTCCCGGAAGGAACAATCACTTGACGGAGATTATTTAATAAAGTGTGGGAGAAATAAAAAGAAAAGAAAAAGAATGGAAATGGGACGTGTTTTACGTTTGACCTATTTAATTTAATGTAATATTTAACATAATATTTAAATTATTGAAATTGTTATTGAAGAATCTTATTAATTAATTATTCTCTTTGAAGAAAAGATGAAAAAGGTCTGAGTAAAACTTCTTTAATTATTATATAATTTCTTGTATTGAATTCAAGGATGATTGCGTTATTTAAGAAATTTTTTTATAATAAAAAAATTTTTTAAAAAATTTTTAAAAAAAAATTATAACTTCAAGAAAGTCAGATTAGGGACACTTATTTCAATTTATATTCGAAAAATACTATAAAACGTGCTTCGAGATGATTATTATTATGTGAGTAAATATCGAAATGAATTCGAAGTGATGTAAAGAAATATCACAATTCGTGGAAGAACAAGAAAATGCCATTAAATTCTAAAACTACTCTACGTAAATAATAAACTAAAAAGAGTTTTTTATTACCGAGTTAAAGAAAATTGCAACAAAAATTCAAAATATTAGTCAATTTTTAAGTCGCATAAGGTTGAGAAAGAAAACAGAATTTTTTTTAATTTAGTTAAGAAATATATGAGTCGCTTATTTTGAAAGTCGTTTAATTCTATTTGAAATTTCGATTCTAAATGCTTTGAATTTGAATGAAAACAGAAAATTTTTTGTTATTGTTAATTTCATGCATTCAAAGAAAAAACTGGGTTTCTTAAGTAAATTCTTTGCGACCTTAGTGGGGAACAATAATATACTATGTATATAAAATACTACAATGTGATGGTAAAGGCTTTAAATACATTTATTTGTGACAAATGTTTGTGACATGACACTTCAATAGAACTTTGTTTACTTGAACGAAACAAAAGAAAACAAATAGAAAGAAAAACACAAAAAAAACAAAAAACGAAATAACTATATTTGCACAAAACACTAAGGCCGTTATTACACAAACCGAAACTAATGGAAAGACTGCGACGCTGGCTTTAAGAAGACTTTGGAAATTATTCTAGTATACAAAACTTTCGTTAGTTTCCTTAGATAAAGTCTGTTTTCCATTAGCAATCCATTTGCTTGCACGCTACAAAAACACCCTCCTCCCTAAACGACGTCCTGAATGATACTGAATAAATTTTTACCATGCCGCTTCATTCACACCCGAGCGAAAGGTTCCTTGCTCGCGTTTTATTCACTTGCTGTTTCGTTAATATATTTCCAAAATATTCGGTCCCGCCATTTTGCTTTCCACTGGAATACACTGATAAGCACCAACAATGTTTGTTTATTCGTGCTCAACGAAATTTTATCTGCTGCTTGTCAAAAAGCTCTCAAAGCAGAGAAAAACACAAAAGAGAATCGAAAAAGCAGCGTAGTTTCGGTTTCTGTAATAACGCCGTAAGAGAAACGTCCTAAATGTAATTGATAGGTTGACATTTCTCGAAAAATGTCACACAAATCCAGACATCATGGAATCCACCGCGAGAGGGGCAGAGATAGAGGGAGATTCGAATGCATGTAAACCAAAGATAAACTACTCCCTGGAGGCATATACGTAAATAATCTGGAGTTTTGCGATGACGAGAGAGCATTAATCCAGAGGGAAATATTCAAATAAAGTCGAAGAAATTGAAAGAAACATTAGTGATAAGTCGATAAACATATACAGAAAATTAGAAGTAGGTTTATCAGAAATAAAAAAACAAAGTAGGAATTAAATAAACGGAGAAAATTAGAGAAATGAAATTAGGGAGAAAAGATAAGAGAAGGGAAGTGCCAGGAAGCAAGAAAAGAACAACATATTGGATTCACAAAGCGACGACAGTTATTGTCAGAGAGATTTAACGAGGTTATCGGAGATAGACTAATCTTTGAAAAGCGATAAGACCAAACATGAATAAACCCAGAAACCCACAAAGCCAAAGCATTAAATAGTGGCAATAGATGATAAACCTGCAGGTTTATAACACTTATCTAAAGCCAGGCAGAGATAAAGGCAGATAAAACAATAGAAAGATATAAATAATAGGATAGGAAGTCATAGGGAGAAATCAA
The DNA here is from genome assembly GCA_963966595.1 of Physocephala rufipes. NCBI lineage: Eukaryota > Metazoa > Arthropoda > Insecta > Diptera > Conopidae > Physocephala > Physocephala rufipes. Next base: position 45,199,206 of record OZ016502.1, on the reverse strand, counting down.
CGAATCTTCTACGGCCATTGCAATCCAAATGTCAATAAATTCGAGGCCAAAAGAAATGAATATCCGTGGAAAAGTGAAATGGGAAGACACTGTGAAAAGGCAATAGCTATTTATCTGCGGTTTCATTTATATTCGTATGTATTAGAAGTTATAGGTCTATATCAGAAACTAAGGATTCATATTAAGAATTATGGCTATATTGGGGCTTATGAGTGTGTATCAGAGACTAACGGTTTATATTAGAAGCTATGAGCTGTAGGTCTATTTTTGGATGTATTTAGGGGTTATGGATCTATATTAGTAGTTACTAATCTCTATTTGGAGTTATAGGTCGATGTTGGGGCGTACAGGTCTATAACAGAAACGTTATGAGTTATGGGCCTATTCAGAAGAAGTCTACAAAGAGTTATGGGTCTATATTAGGATTTATGGGCGTAGATTAGAAACTAAGAATCTTTATTATAAGTTATAAGTTTTTATTTTGAGATATAGGTCTATGCGAGGCATCATTGATCTATAAGAGGAGTTTTAGGTTAATCAGAGTACTAGATCTATTATATACCGCTATAATTATATGAGCGTTACCTAAATTAGCAAAAAAAAAAAAAAAAAAAAAAAAAAAGAAAAAAAAACAAAGCAAAGCAAAGTTTTCTTTTCGTAGACTACCTGAAAAAACACTAAAAGTAGAAACACAAGCTAGGATTGTTTATATGGATACGACAGTACGCTAACATGTAAAAAATACTTATATACCCACGACATGCTTACACACGTGTTCGTTTAAAATAAGTCCGGATATATTTCAAATACTCCGCAAAGCGAGTAACATACGATTATTCACGACCTTTTAACCTTTTCCATTTAAGAATGAAATATTATTGTAGAATTAACGAGTAACGAACATGCGATAAGAAAAAATAACAAACAGTAAGAAGTTAGAAAAAATAACGGAAAATAACTAAAATTGTTGCATGCAAAGCACGTTTTATGTTGATTTAATTTTCATTATCCTTGAAGGACTTTTTAATTTTTTAAGATTATAAATCGTTGACTGTTTTCTTGGGATAATTTTTAATTAAAAATTTTATGGAATTTAAATAAAAGAGTTTAAAACTTTCAAGAGAATTTTCTACAGAATTGATCAAGTTACAATTTGATAATTAATTGCAAACGGCCTTTTGAGATTCACGCAAAGCCTGTAAAGAGGAGTTAATTTTAATGATGGGAATGAGTATACAGTATTTTACACAGTTGTTCTTTTCAATTACTTTATTTTCATATAAAATCATAGAAATAGAAATATTTTTTTAATTATGTAGAATAAATGTTCGATAATGCACAATACATTGTGTAATGTCTTTATAAATATTTTGTTATTGTGGCGAAAATCATCCTATTACATACTATAATTATGTGAACTTAAAATTTTATTGTGCAATATATTGCACAATATTTTTTTTGAGAAATAATTTTAAAGGTAAATGACCTAAAGTTCAATATCAGTTATGTTAAACACTTCAATATTAATTGTTTGAGTAAAAGTGAGATGTATTTATAAATACGGCGTTACTTTGACGTATATTCTTTAACTACATGGCATACTCATCTGCAGTTAAAATTTTATTGCTCAATATATTGCGCAATATATTTTTTTAAAAGCCTAAAAACTAAACTTCATTAAATTGAAAGAATACATAAATATAGTTATTTATGTGAGTGCATTTCAATATTAATAAATGTAGTGAAAGATATTTTTCACATCGAACCGGTCGCAACGCTTTAGGAAATCTTTTAAAAATTAAAAACAAAGTAAAAAATATAATTAATAATTAGAAGATAAATTATGCTAAAATATAGAGCATATTTCTTCTCAGACAGATATAGGCATGTATTCAAACGCACAAATAAAGGTGGGCTGCCGTATGAGGTCCAGATGAAAACATCATAAAACAGCTAACGTATTTCTTTTTCTTCTTAAATTAAAAGAAACAAAAACTGTGACATAATTTGTAATTCATATGAGAGAAAATCACTTCAAAAGGGCCAACAAATTTGTAAAAGAAAATTGAAAAAAAAACAATTTTTTTTCTTTCAAACCAACGAATTAACCAAAAATTTTATTTATACTTCAAACAAATGCCAATGAACTCCTAGTGATGGCGAAGTCGGCTGTAGCAATACGTGATTGTGTTATGTATTTCATAAGAAGAATAAGATGACAAACAGCTAGCTAGAAAATTAAATCAATGCTTAAGAGAAGAACGAAATAGAATAAGTTGAGAATGAATAAAAAGCACCGCCTGAAAAAGTCAAAGCTTTATGGGCTAATTAACTTAATAGCAAAACAAGAATGGGAGTGATGATGATGTTGATGCTGATAATAATTATCTGTTAATTATGTTGTTGATTTTGATTATGATGATGCTGAGAGATTGATAACGATTATGCTGATAATGTTTTGCATTAAATTGAGGAATATACTAAAATTTGTTCCCTTTTGTTGTAACGCATAAACGTGACATTGTTAGAACCAGCATGCAAGGAGTTGCAGGTTTCAAATTTCACGTTGACTTTATGACGTTCACAATTGACGGCGCGACATGTCTCGATAACATTCAATAGAAAAGTATGACATCCTTCTAAACGAGATGTCCAACCTTCGTCGATGGATAGATAAAACTCTCATTCACTCATTCTTTCTCTATCTCTTCTATATCTCCTTTCTCTACACCTCTCTCTCTCTCTCTAAGCTCTCTCTCTCTTATCTCTTTTTCTTATATCGTCTACCTAGGTGTGGGTCTAATATTGCAATTCTTTGTTTTTGTTTTTTTATTCGAGTTTTCCTTCATCATTTCCATTATATTAAAAAAGTGTCTATTTTTAATTTTCTAATATAGTTCAATACATTAAAATTAATTCTCTGGTTGCAACGACAGATTATTTCTTGTGTCTGGTGCTTAAAATAGCTAACTATTTTTTCCTCAACAAAATCGATTCATTGATTTTCTATTAGGCGAGACTTACACTTTTCTTCTCCTACAATTTTCTACACTTTCCTAAATCTAGACAGTCAAATGCTAAACTAAATATATTAGCTTATATTTTCCATAAATGTTTGTGATGGAAAATGCTTTAAATGAATTTATAAATATTCATGCGTTTATTTCAAGTGTCATCTCCTCGTCTTGTCTTATCTTTTCCAGTTGCCTTTCAATTGTTTGACACAAGTATGAGCAACGTTTTGCCAATTACAGCTACGTCAAACTGTTGAAGGACAATTGGAGTAAACGATACGAGGTGAGAAAGTGACTTTTGGGGCAAGCCTATCCATTTCCTTCAATTTTTAAATATTCCTAATTAATTTATTTCTATTCCACACATAAAACATAATTTAAAACGTCATTTCTAACGTCATTGTCGCAACTGAATTTAGTTTATTTTCTTGAACTATATTATTTTTTTTTAGTTTTTGAATTTATTACATTCCTCTTCAAACACTTTCCCTGCGGACAAAACGGCGGTAAATTTCAAAAGGCAAATCGCACTAACCAACCTCGTTCGCATCCCACCGACCGCAAACCGTATCGAATAAATCAAAAGGAATGCAAATGCATATTTTTTCTAGTTCTATTTGCGTTTGGCAACAAAAACAACATCAAAAACATCAGAAACATCAGCAAACAACGGTTTATTTTTTGTCGCTATGTAATATCCTCTGCTTCTGTATTTTCCCCCCTCCGGTTCATTCGTCCGTCCTTTGTCTACAGAATAGTCACGTTTAAAATATTTACGTAGAGGTCGAAGTATACTGAATCTTAATGAGATAGAATGAATGTGCGACGAACTTTTTATGGTGCAGTTCATGTTTGTAAGCTAGGCGAGCATAAATATTAACATCATCATCATCACCATCGTCATCATCATCATCATCATCATCTTCACCATCGTCATCGTCATCACCGTCATCAACACCGATATCAAATCATTGGAACAACTACGATTACCAATCAATCTATCAGCATTCTATCGACCCACTAACCAACCGGCCCGCCAACCAGCCGACCGTCCAATGAACCGTGTCGTTCGCTTGCTTGTTGCTGCTCCAAAATTCCAATTTCACGCCAAACATTAAAAAAAATTGTAAAATACGATGCAAATTCTTACGTCACTCCGAACATTGATTGCCATACTAGAGGGTTGATAAAGAAGAAGAACGCCACCCTATCGCGTTTGGCAAAGACTAAATAGACGGGATTGATGGACTGAACGACCGACCGTAATACAGAATTTCAATTTGATTTTATTTATGGTTTTTATCATAATTTTGATTTGATATTCATTCGCGAATTGTTTATTATATAATTTTTCACATAATTTTCTCTACGAGAATTTAAGTATATCTGAAAAGTAAATTTTTAATCTTTTTTCATACAAAGCATAAATTTATTGTTTAATTATTTCCCTTTCTCTTTCTTATCCCTTGCAGGAACTTTTTAAACAAACTTTGGTTGTAAAGAAATAATTTCACCGAGATTAAGAATCTCTTAAAAAGTGGTGAGTTGGTTAAATGCATTCTCTTTCAGTCTCTATTCGGTTTTAATTGCATGCTAGTTAAATTTTTATTATCTGGAACTGATGCATCTTTAGAAAGTTTCTCATAATTTCGTTTATTATTCAAACTTATAAGTATTTTCTTAAGAAAGTAGACAAGAAAGAGAGAAGTAAAGTTTATTTATTGCTTGAGAGGGGATGATTTAATGAAGATTAAGTATATGGGAATAGTTTTTAGTAATAAATTTTGATCTCTTTAATTATTTGCAAGTAAATGATATTTTTTTCTTAAAAAAACTTTAAGAAATATAACAATTTTGTGGATAACCATGAAAAATTTTTGGAATAACCAAAAAAGCTGTTTACTTTCAATGACTGTCGCTCGTAAAGTTCACACCGGAAATATTTTAGATTGTTTATCTAAATAATCATCATTCTATTTTTAGGAGACAATAAAATATTCCATCTTGATTCAATTGTTATGAAAACAATAAAAAATAAATAAAAATAAATAGAATTAAAATAAATAAATAAATACACATGATGAATAATTTAAAAAAGACATATTTTTTCTTTCTAAAAATATAGACACATTTTTCGCACTGATTTATTATTAAAAAAAAAGAAAACAAATACTAAGAATAACATTAATAAGATATTAATTACCAAAAAGCAAAAAGATTTTCCAAAAAGCAAAAAAAAAATCGAAAAAGCTTTATTTTTCTCGGATTTTTTAATTTTAAACGCAAACAAACAGTAAAAGCAATTAATATAATTATAATACATAATTATTTAATAATTAATACATAAATTAATATACATAAATTATTTTATTACTTTCATGTGAAAATTGTAAACAAAATCGAATTGTCTTTTTATTAGTTTCGTTTAATTGTTTTTGCATACGAGAAATTAATAAAATAGAATTCTCTTTATATTTATTAACGTGTTGTAATTATCATTATAGTAATTATCATATCTAAATTGGCAAATAATATTAAAAGCCATAATTCATAAAATTATACGACATTATTGTTGGTTTCCTTCATGTTTTTTTGTTTCATTATCGCTTCATGTAAAGTTAAATCAAAGTAAAACATTTTACTTATAGTTTATTTGCTTGTTTTAAAAAAGCCAGAGTTAAATTTTCTTGATGATTTTTAAGTTATTTAATTTTTTAATTTTTTTCTGAAAATATGTAAACAACAATTTATTGTTGTGGGTGTGGTGGGCGATAACTTATCGTAAATAGGAAAAATTTTAAAAGGCTTTTACTGATGAAAAGAAACACTTATCTTGATTTCGAGTTTATTATAAAATATATATATAAAAGCGGTTTACGGTAAAGGGTGTTGGCCGCAAAAAAATTTATGAGAAAAAATATTCCTAACGAATATAAAGGTCTCAACGGTATTAGACAGAAAAAGCTTTGATGGAATTAAGATTTATAACATTTTAAGCAATGAATCAGCCGTAGCCATATAATTACAAGAAGTTGAAGAAGAACAAGAATAAGGAGAAGAAGAAAAGGAGGTGTAGAAGCAACTGGGTTAAACTTTCAAATCGATGTACTTTCAAAGTAAATTTTTGCAATTACTTTTAGACTAAGTTAAAATTTTTAGTACACCCAATGTTTGTTCTATTTTCCTCTCTAATAATGTTTTGCTGTTTTCATTTTGTGATACAAATGTATACTCCTTTTTTTAATTTCAACATTTCAATTCACTTTTTTATACACTGTTCCCAATTTAGTCTCCCTTTCTCTCTCTATTCCCTTCTCTCTTTACTCGTCTGTTTATATCGTAACTAGAACAGAAAGAAATATTTTTAGGAAATATTGGGCCAATTCTTGAGGCCGAACTCATACTCCTATTCACAATTCAAGCCAACTCACACAGCTCAATTTCTTTAAAGTACAATCAGTTCGTCAATTTTAGTTCTTTAGATATTAATTATTATTTCAACATGAGGTGAGACTATTTTGACTAATTGTCAAATTAGTTTTCGATGTCTTTTGTTTATTCGATAGAAAACTTTTAGCAAAGAAAGACTGTTCGAATTATTCGATTGTGACTCTTAGGAAATATTTGCAAAAAATATAAATTTTATTAAATTTAGTTAAGGAGAAAATAGAGGACATATTGCAGCCGTGAACATTTTCGAAAATTATACATTTTAATAATTTGTTCGTGACGTCAGTATGTGCGTATGTGTGCATGTATCTCGTGTAACTAAAAAAACAAACAAGCCGTAATATGGTTTTAACATCGTTAAAATCGGTTATGCCAAAGAGGAATTTTTTGGTAGAGTTTTGTAGAAGATTGAAACTATAACTGAAAAAACGGTCAGCCATATAAGGTTGGAGATGTTTGTCTCTTATTGCTACGGCGTCCACTCTTGAACGTCTCATTTTCGTTACAGCCAGCACTATAAGGACGTTATATGTTTAAACGCAATGTTTACATGCAAAAGTTTCTTTTACCCCAATTTCCCAAATTAATGTGTTAAGAATATTTGGTGATTAAAATATCAGGAAGCTTTCGGATAGGATGCCTTTTTAAATCAATCTTATTTAATTTATTTTTTAATTTATTATTATTATTTTTTATTTTTTTGCGTTAATTATTAAAAATCATAAAAATTTAAATTTTATTATAATTTTATACAATTTCCAAAAAACAGTTCTAAATTTTATTTACTGAATAGAAATTTAAATAAGTTTATTTTCTAACGTTTTACCTCGAAATAGTTTGAACAAAATGAATATATTCAAATCTTAATAAGATTCATTCATAAAAATAAGCATAAAGTTTTCACCTTTTTAGTTTATTTTGTTTTAGAAAAAAATATTTTTAACTGTTACTTTGTTACTTTTTTATTTATTTATTTATTTATTTTTTGAATAATTTCAAAGACGTTAACAATAAAAAGCATGAAGTCTTAGAAGGGGAGGGAGAAACAAGAGTTCAGTTAATGTCACTTGAATAATTTCTGTTTGGAATGCAAAACAGTAGAAACGAGTTTAAGTATTGTTTTATTACAGTTGCTTGCGAAAGAAAGTTCTATGCTCACACATCCTTCCCAAAAACATATGCATATTAACTTTTTTCGCATATGTGTGACTGCGTGGGTTTATAACAGAACACACACTCACACGCACACACACAGATACACCACTATTTTGCAGCACTGCCCCCTTTTTATGCCTTGACCCAAAAACAAAGAATAAAATTAAAAAAAAACAAAAAACAAAAATCTGAAAAAATCCACGGATCCAAAAAAAAAAAAAACAATCACCTTGATTTTCCGGTTCCGGATTTTCAGTTTAAATATTCTTTACATTTTACTTGATATATATACAAATCACATGCTTCTTCTTCTTCTGAATCAATTGTTATATTTCAAAAAAAAAAAAAAAAACAACTCGAAAGCGAACTGCGAAAGGAATGACAAAGTTTTCATAGCATTTTTAAAGTTTTTTTCATTACGGATGCTTTATAATTTAATTAAGTCTCTTTAAACTTTAAACATTTCAACCCCTCGCTAATAGTTCTTAACTGTTTATGAATTATCGAATTCTTGGGGTTTTGAGTATCGTATAAGCATCCTTGGTTATTTGACGGTTTGTCACTTAATTATAATAACGGCAATTAAACTCGTGATTAGCGCATTTATTTTCTAAATATTAGTCGTTGTATCAGCGGTTTTTTATTTCATTGTACTTTTTTAAATTTTATGTCCAAATGACTTAATGAAATCGTTAATTTTGTCATTTCATTATAAACGATTTGGTCATATTTTGTCACTTAGATTTCTACTAATTGAATTCTCCTGTCTAAAGGGTTGAGTTTTTCAATAAAGACATAATATTACTGAGAGGAGTCTGGTCGGAGAAACTGAAATAACTAAGAGATTTTAGTGATGTTTGAAATAACTGAGAGGCTACATTTAAATTTTAATTTAATTAATTTCTGGAAAATGTATCATAATTCACGAAATCTCTAAAGGAATCGAAAACTGGTTTCTCTGATTTGACGTGTTGCGAATTAAATCATTTATGGCTACAATAATTGCTGCATCTCGACCAATGCACGTTAACGTCCAATAGTAAATATTTTGAATCAGAATTACCAACTTTTCCACGCACATCCCGATTGGTAGGATGAGTTTGTTTTACTTGTCAGTATAGAGGTTAGAATTTTGATCCGGATACCGACTCAGAATAGTAGTAGTAGCTTCTTCAAAGTGTACTAACTTTGTTGCACTAATGAACTCCATCATTAATGAAATATTAACCTTGAATAACGCTTTGACGTTGCCAAATTGTAGAAGTCTTTAAGGGTTTGTTACCAACAATATACAAAATTGTTATGTTCTTGTCAATTAATGAAAAATTGTTTAATTATAATTTACATATTTTACAAAGTTTATTGACATCTCGAATGAATGTTAGAAACCATTTTATTTTTTTTAATTCATTAAAAATGAACATCATTAATTAATTGGATCGAATGAGGTGATTTCAATGCATGACTCGTGACTCGCCATCAATAATAGTAATTTTCCGATTTGTCAATGAACCATCGTTTAAAATTCTCTTAACGCTTTAACGTTTAAACTTTAAAGCGTTGCATTTTATACTTTTATTGCTTTTGGGCTCGTATTTCCCTTCAAATGTCAAAAGCATTCTGCAGCGCATTCAATCGTTCAACGAAGAGCATACGACGAGAACCTTCCTGCTTGGAGGGGGGTCGAGAGTGTGTGTGTGTGTGTGTGTGTGTGTGTTTATATTTCTTCTATAGATCGTATTTAATGCATCGCTAGATTTGACGCGTTGTCATTTCAGTTCTGAGTGGTGTGGCGATGCGTTATATTGCGTCGCGTAACTTTTGCTTCATTATCGTACATAAGCGTAAGTTTGTGAAAAGTTGACTAAACTTTTCTTGTTCTTTGATTGTTTTTCTTCTCTTCTATTTATGTTGTTTTTCCACTATTTTTATTTAATGATGTTTTCTTTAATGATGTGATATTTTTTGTTTTGATTGCTCGTTGGTTTTTACTGCTTTTCATAATAAATTTGTTATTGTCATTATTATTTCTTTCGTTATTACGTACGTCTTCCATCGTTGTATTTCAAGGTCGTTTTCGTAAAACAATCGAATTTGCCAGCGCTTTTCACCCCATAAAACCGCATACAAATGAATTTATTACTTATACGCGATATTTTAATATGCTTTGTTTCTTTTCGCATAATTATTTCAAGTTTATATGATTTCTTGTTCGGCGATTCATTTACACACATTCCGGTTTTATAAACAAAAACATTTCGAATTTTTTTAAAAACTAAATTGTGTAATATTTTAATTGCGATGTAATAAAACTGATTTGCAATTTAAATTGACATAAATAAAAATAAATATGGCAAAAATTATAAACGCGTTATATAAACAGGCTGCTTGTTTTCTTATGTTTTACACCGAACACCCAAAGAGGGGGAGGGGCATGTTAGCTTTGTTCTTTCGTTTGTAACGCATTAAAGGAAAAATAGCAAGTATAGAAAAGTCAAAGTATTTGCATTCCGGCTCAGAATCACCTGAGTCGAGTTAGTAATTTTCGTTTGTCCGTCATACCAGTCGATGAAAATCGCAATTAGAGGAGAGGGAATAGGTCTATCGTCACGATATTTGGTATGAATATTCTGTGTGGTCTTAGAAATGTATCAAATCGGAGATGCTGCTAAGTGAAATTAATGCCAGTGAAATGAATGAAAATATTTCTTGAACGGCTTATCATGAAAGTGCAAAATACTATCGTAAAAGTTCTTTGCAAAAATAGGCGTGGCCTAACCACTAATACAGAAGTTACTGATATCCCGTAAACGGCTGTAAATATTGAAATTAACTTCTATACATGTAGTTATAACGTTATTATGGGAATTGTGGGATATCGGTTTGCTCCGCCTATTGATTGTTGGATTCAAGCTATAAATGTATATTACGGGAGTGGGGTAAATGGGCTTCGGGTAGGCCGAAGTTAGCGCTCTCATTTGTTTTCCGACCGCAGACCACAAATATTTCTGACCAAATTTTATCTGCTTTCAAATTAAATATATATTGTTTACTGGATTAAATAAGATTTATTTGATTGTGGTTTTTTATTATTTTTTATTTTTTGGTTATATACGTTATATTTGCATATTTAATTTACTATTTATTTATATATTCTTGCTCTCTTATTTATATGGTCTTACATGTATCTTAATTGGAATTATTTTCATATATAGTCTCCTTATATATATATATATATATATATATATATATATATATATATATATATATATATATATATATATATATATATATATATATATATATATATATATATATATATATATATATATATATATATATATATATATATATATATATATATATATATATATATATATATATATATATATATATATATATATATATATATATATATATATATATATATATATATATATATATATATATATATATATATATATATATATATATATATATATATATATATATATATATATATATATATATATATATATATATATATATATATATATATATATATATATATATATATATATATATATATATATATATATATATATATATATATATATATATATATATATATATATATATATATATATATATATATATATATATATATATATATATATATATATATATATATATATATATATATATATATATATATATATATATATATATATATATATATATATATATATATCACGTAATAGACATTCATAAATTATTAACATCCTAAAATTTATAGCATTATTAAGAAAACAAAAATTTTACTGTATTTAGAAAAATGAAATAAACCTTAGAAAAATGTTTGTAAGGGGAAAAAATAAAAACTTCAATTTCTCGCCTGGAAAATGAAAATTTTATGTCGTTTAGAAAAATGAGAATTTCTTTAGAAATTTCTAAAAGGAATAATTTTTTCTTGGGAAAAGAAATTGAATAGAAAGTTTCTTCAACTACGCCATTTGTTTCTTTTCTGCCACTTTTTCTTTATTTCTAAATAAAAAGTTGATTTAATTTTCTGTTTTATTTTATATTAATTAATTTCCTATTTAAATTTATTGATTTCTAAAATTTTTTTTGATATTTTGCGTCACTTTTATACGACGAGAGCCATAATTATCTAATCAAGCAGAAAAGTTTTATCGCAAATGTGACTTTTGTTCACTGCATGTGGGCAGCCGTTTGTTAATTGCTTCGATAAATTTCTAATATTTTTTTTCTAACTAATTTAATTTCAGGAAGTCAACCATCAAGAGTTAATTTAATTTTCAATCAATTAATTTTGTGAAAGCTTTAAAAGATTTAAAAAGTAAATAAAAATTTAAATTGATAAACGTGAATTAAATAATTTCGTGAATTATTAAAATTGAGTAGAAGGTGAGGAAAAATGTTTGAATGATTTTCTCAAAGTAATTTCAGTGTAATCTCGTTTCATATTATTGCAATTTTCTTTAGTTTCTAAAGAGAACTAAAACTGTTATAAATTTGCATAATTATTAAGCGGATAATGCTAGAAAGCGGGATTTGCCGAAGACTTACATATATTTAAAAAAAAACGATGCTATACAAACATTTTTTCAAGTGTGGGCAGTTTTATCTGAAATAAAATCATTGCTATTCATAAATATTTACATTTATCATTTCTCGTGCTGCGAAATTAATTTTCTGCGTAATTTCAAAAACAGAAGGCAACAAAAACAACCAACAACGTTAGCATGTTGTTGTACAAGTGTTGTTAGTTAATGATGATGACGGTGATGATGATGATGCTATATATTTTTCCTTCGCTTTACCTTTTTAATTCATAAAACAATTAATGTATATAATTTCATACACTTCGTTTCGCTTTTAATTACACTGATCATAATTCATCATCACGTAGCCTTTTCCGTATTCTACACTCACACCAATAACCACCCCCAAATACGTATGCCATCCCACCCACATCAACTCGCTGACTCGCCGCATTTAATACTTGAATAAATTTTAATAAGGCTTTAGTTAATTGCGCAACTCGCTACTCAAGGCATATTTCAAAGAAGCCTGTGAGTTAGTAGACGTCATTATACTCATTATTCACTCAAAGTAAAGCGAGAGAGAGCGAGGGAATGAGCTTGAGAGAGAATGGAATATAAGAGAGGGAGAGATTGTAGCCTTAATAATAGGGAGAGATAGTAACGAGCTAAAGAGAGAATATGGGCGACAGATTGTGTCAGTGATAGAAATTGACGTAAGGTATTTTTATTCGTTAATTGTCTAACGACAATTGTCTATGAATCATCTCAATACCATTATAATTATCGGGCATAATGCATCATAATCATTTTCTCAATCGTCAAATGTCATCAACATGAATTTTTGCCACGATTTTGCAGTAATGATAATTATGCCGACACAATAATCACTACCATCATTATTAATCACTTATCATAGTCATGAGAATTGGGAAGGCTTCCTGTTTGGGCCGATGATGGGAATAGATTATAACAGACATTAGTTAGAATGTATAAAAATATATATTTTTAATACATTACACTCAAGGCGACGTGAATTACTTCATTACATCATTTAATTTCTCCATTTGTAATTCATTTAAAGGAGGCGTGGTAGGTTATCTTCTGGGTGGATTTAGTGCCCGTGTCCGCCCATGTGTTTGCCTGCCTATCAGTCAGTCTATGGAGAACTCCTCAAATGAAAAATCCGCAAAAGCATTGTCCACAAGAGGATTCAAAATCTACAAAAAATGGCGTGTTGCGCCCACCATTAAACTATACAGTGTGTGGTTTTTTTGAGTAGAGAAACAAAAAAATCTCGGGAATAGAATTTCTGATTCTCTTTATTCTCTAAAACAATCATCTTTTTCAGAAATTAATAAGAAAAAGTAAAAGTAGGCGAAAAACGTTAGAGCAGTGGAGCAAATTAAGAGAAGGAACATTGAGAGAGAGAGAGAGAGTGGAAAATAAACGAGTTATAGAGAGGGATAAAATATTATTATTTTAAAAATATTCAAATTGAAAATCCCAGAAAGAAAATACGATAAAAATTGCTTTGCCTCTTATGACACTCGAAAAAAATTAATCAATTAAATTTGGATTTTGATTTGCTCAATTTTATCTGAAATTTAGCGCAATACTTGCCCGGTGAAATTTTTCAAAAATCATTGTTTTCCCCCCTCTTTTCAAATCTCTTACAATTTGAATATATTTCCTACTGGGATGAATTAAAAAATATTGATAACAAGTTCGTAAAAATATTGATAACAATATTGATAACAATATTGATAACAATGTTATCAAATATTGATAACATTATTCACAAATATTACTAAATGAAATAACCCCAAGCAAGGCGAATATCTGTGAGAATGTGTTTCATTGATAAATAAACACGCCCCCTCAAAAATGTCTATCACAAACATAAACATCTGAGCGTAGGTTTCTCACCTTTTCAAGATCAGCTACTTAATTAAAATTCTACTAGCTTTAATTCTAGATTTAATACGAATAGCAATAAAAATAACAAAAAAATTCATTCATTAATATTGGTTGCTCGTGGTGAGCAATCTTTGACAATGAAAACGCCGCGAGCAAGTTCGCAAACATTTCGAATAATTGATTGATTAATTCCTTCCTCCCTTGTTTTTTATTCGCCCTTTCGTTAAAGAAGTTGTGCATTTCACAACATTCTTGTCGTTTTCTTTCTCCAACTTGAAAAATCGATTTAAATTATTGTATTTATCTCCATTAGAAAATAAATACTTTGCAGATATTTGTTGTTTATTTGTTTTTGGTGTAAATTGAATTGTGTAGGGGAAGAGTGTCCCCAGGGAAAAGGGGTTGATATAGGGTGTGTTGAAGAATAAAGTGTTTAAGATGTCGACAAGGACATGAAAAAACAGAAAACTTTGGAGACTATCAAAACAAAAGTATGCACTCTACTACTCTGCCACGTTTAAAAAAGTGCCCCAAACTGCAAAAGCGGATAAATAGCAGTTTAAAAGGTTCTAACTGTTGTACGTATTAGTTGTTGTTGTTGTTTCTATTTTGGGGGGTTTGTTAAAGGTTTGTAGCTGTAGAATCGCAAAGTTTGAAACGCCTGAAGTGTTGTCTTTGTTTATTCTTTTGACTCGATAATTCATTTGTTTTTTTCAAAATTTTTGTGGTATACATATCTCTTTGCTTTGTTTCCGTTTTTCATTTTCGTGAACATTTATAAAAAACAATGCAAAGTGACAAGGAAATCACATTTACTTCAATTCATTTATTTTTTAAAATAAAGAATATTGAGATTAGAATTAGGTGAAAGTCTGAAAATTATAGCATTAAAAATAATAAAAGTAAGAGATAAAAATGCTACAAAATACGATAATGAATGTACGATAACGATGAATGTATGACACGATACGATACAATGATATACGATAACATTGAAGACAAACGATAAAAATTAATAGCAAACAATAATTTTAAAAGCATCAAGAATGATTGTGATTGCGAAGAATGAAATGAATCATCATAATAATGATCATTGATGTGTTTATAAAATCAAATAAATTTTATAAGACATAAATAAAAAACCGGCAAAAGCAGTCAAAATAATCACCAACTATCAAAATAAGAAGAATCAATCTAAAAGAAAACAATTAAGAAAAAACGAGGAATCGGTTTTGGCTCTTTTAAGGTTCTTACTCATAGTTTTTCTATTCATTCTTAAAGAAACTTTAAACGATTGAAATATTGTCTTTCATCAATATTGTCTTTCATCAAAGAAAACAAAATACGTCAAACGGTTTCATTAAAGGGCTGATGTTTGGAAACCACCCATCCCACCCGACGATCCCCTCCCCTCAGTCTGCTTGAGAGCAGTCAAACTTGAAAGCTATAGTTTCTCTTGTGATTTTTTTAATCTTCTTTTTTCAATCTCGTGTGGGTGGAAAATTGATAGCAAACAACTTTGAATAGATTTTTGTTTAGAACGCGTCAGTATCATTTAGTCAGCATAGTTAGAAGTTTAAACAGAATATAATTCGAAATTACGTAAGATTTTTTCTGGTACGATAAATTAAAATTTAATATTAAATTTAATTTAAAAATTGTGTTAAAACATTATTGTTTGGTGAAATTTAAATAGTTGTTCATTTTAAAAAAATCTTTTAAATTATTGTTAAAATATTTTTTATCTTTATTTCGTTGCAGATAAAAATATCGAAAAGCGAGGAAATTCTATGAAAACAACGAAAATTACGAACAATCGTTTTGAAAATTTTGTATTTTATAATAAATTTTTTTGGAAGACATTTTAAAAACCTTTCAAAATTACGAGAAAAGACAAATCATAAAGGATTTAGTCGGTTAAATCAAAGCAAATAAAAACTCTTAAAACGCTCTTGGTTTTCGTACAATTCAGAAACATTTTTTTATAAAAAAATCAACTAAGAGTATCTGTTACAGTTGAATTTTGCTGTTGCTGCCGTTGTGGACACCTCTAAAGAAACAGCAACAATAAACGTCAGCGTCGCAACAACAATCAATCATTCATTGGATCATTCGTAGATCATCATTGGTAGAAGATTCGTCTGTTTGAATTGCAGTCCGATAAAGCTGAAGAGAGGAAGAGAGAGAGAGAGAGAGTCAGGGAGAGATAGAGTGGTGTAGAGGAAAGAGAGTTGATTCTCAAAAAAGAGTGTAGAGGAGAATTAAACAAGCTGTAACAACTAAAACAATTGCAGTTAACATCATTCTCTCTGATATAAATTTGAATACAAAGCTGTTTTAATTGCTTGCCGCCCACTTCGGAATTTATCTGCAGCCAGTCGGACAGAGGTGGCATAGCCTAGCGAAAAACATTAGTCCTCTGACATCAGCGATTTAACAAAGACGACTATCTCAAATAAAGCAACAACAAAAAACGAGAACTATATCGTTCGGCATCATTGGATAAACAAAAAAAATAAAGATTGAAAAAAATTGCAAAAACCGCAAAACGTCTCAACATCAACAAAGCGTATTAGAGCATCGTTGATAGTTTGACCGTGTGTATGTATGATTGCGTGTGCGTGTGTTTACACATATACGCACACCTTCATTAATTGACTAAATGTGTGATTTTATTAATTGTTGTTGTTTTCATTATACGTTTGTGTATGAGTGAGTGTGTCTGCTGTGACTGCTCTCTCTCCCGCTCTCTTATTGCTAATCACTCAAATCTAGTTTAATTAATTTTGGTGGTCACTGCTGATTTATAACATTGTTCTATCTCTACGACAACGACTATCACGACTATTTCTACCGATCTGATAAATTGTTGCAATTGGTGTTGCCGAACGCGGCAACGCATTCAAATATACTAGAATGGATGATGACAATAGTAGCGATCTTCTAGCTTCAGCTTCTGAAATACAACGTGGTAAGTTACAAAATATTATAAGTAATTTATATTAATGACAAAATATGATAAGGTTTGATTTTTAGTTTTTATTGTTGCCTTTAATTTTAATTTATTTTATACGTTTCTGATTAAGTTCCTTTGGTAGTAATTGTTTCTACGACATCTTAAACGAATCATGCGTGACATTTCTGTGTACTACTTTTTATTCACACGCAAATCCTATCCATAGTTTCATTGCCTTTGGGGACCGCCGAATCATCTACCGCGCGAAAATATTATCATTAGTTTATTTGATTTTAATTGATTTGTTTTAAAAGAAATAAAATTTTAAGAAGAAATGAAAAATATGCGAAGCATTCAGAAAATAGACGCCTTTTTTAAGACAGATATTGCGAATGATGCAAATTTAAGCGACTGTAATCTACGTCATGCATTCAATTATTTATTGACTTCCCTCTCATTCCTATTTCCTCTCATTCATATTCTCATCCATGTATTTATTTCTTATTAATTCATTTTCATTAAATTCTTCATCCATTTATGTTTTTTTATTTTCATCTACAATTTCTTCGCTTTATAGATATAGACATATTATTTTCATTTGATTCAGTGTTTATGTGATTTACGGACATTTGTTCCAGTCCTTTAAGGCCTCTTGATCCTGTTTTTAATTTAAAAATTCATCATTAACCGATTTGTTTCTGGAGAATTCATTTGAAATCGATATTCATTTATCCTTTTAATATAAGTTTTTCTTTATGCTATTTATATATATAAAACATCACCTAACAACAACAACATCAACAACAATAACAATAACAACAACAGCCGCCGCACCTAACAACATTTGCCATTTAAAACATTTTATATAATACACACTGACTAGTCTCTCGACTCGGCTCGACTGAATTTAATAAATAATGCCTTCAACCACACCACATCGTTAAGTAACTTAGTAACCTTATTAGAAAATAGTTCTGGCCGATTCCCAAAAACAGAAATAAATAATAAATTGATGTAAAAAAAATTAACAATACAACAAAGTTGCCAAGGAAAACAGAAGCAACAGCACGAAGCAAATGAAGTAAGAAACAAGAGCTTTTAGCATGCAGCACTTTTAAAGAATATCACATTTTCCTCTTCTTCTTCACTTTCCTTTTCATGAAGATGGTAGTTGTTGTAGATTTTTACTATTATTATTATTATTATCATTGCGGCAATTTCAATTTGGCAAAGGGCAAAAAGACAACTTCCTAACTTACCTACCATTCCTAGCTTCAGTTGGAGAAAAGGGGTGGTTGTTGCACGAATGACAAGATTGCAATTGATTATTATTTTAAGTGAGAGAGAGGGAGAGAGAGAGGAGCGAAAGAGAGATGGAGTTATGGCTCAGAAATATCACAGTTGAAATACATATTTTTAGCATTCACGGGATTGCAATTTAATTCTCTTAAAGAATGAACGTTTTACAAGAAACACCCAGGAAAAAGAGGAGAATATAATCAGTCAATCAATATAACTATATTTTTTATGTTTTAAGATAATAAATGTTCTGGAAATTATGCAAATATTGCGTTCAAAATGTATCACTTTTAAAGTCATCTACCAAAGACAATCCTTTTAAATTCGATTTAAAATTTATTTATAAAAGTTTCTATAAAGAACTCTGAGAAAATATGTAAATGTTTTGTATTATATATAATAAAGATTTTAACTTTTCTGTCCTGATTAATCGCCTTAAAAATCACCTAAACTTTAAATTCAACTAATTCGATATTTGATAGTAAAAAAAACGTGCCCAAACGAGTTGCAAAAGAATAATCAAGTTATAAATATTTCTATGGAAAAACGTGCTTATCGGCTAATGAAGATATATAGCTGATTAATTTTTATATTTCACTTAATGGCTAGAAACAAAATATTACCATATTTGCTTCTTAGCGAGTCCATTTTCAACGTTTCAAAAACTTTGGTAAATACAGTTTAGATTGCTGAAAATTGTATTCGATACGGTATGGTGCGGTTTTCGTTGACTTGTTGAGCTACTAGTAGTGTAATTAGAGACATTGTTATTGTTGCTTCACGGAGTTTTCACGGAGCAATCAGTCCAAATAACAAGAAACCACAGTCATATTCTTTATTTGATAATAAAAGAGTTATTATTTCATTCTAGATTCTTACTATCATTGTTGCAAACATTGTTTTTGTTGCATTGTTGATTTCCTTCATTCTTTTGGTTGTTTGTTATTGTTAACATATACCATAATATATAAAAATTAATATACCATAATATACCATTTATGTGCTTTTCGTAATTTGATAACTTGATGAAAAAAAAACAAGAATATTTTTCTCTTTTGTCTTTAACTTTTCTTTTAATTGTTTTTCTAGGTTGCTTTTTTCGCAACCGCTTTTCATCGTATTTAAAAAAAGTCTTACTAAATTTGCACTAATTGAGGAATTTCAAGTTGTTTTCAATTTAAAATGAAATCACTTTACACTAAAGTGAGCTCGTTTGTAGATATTGGTACAAGGATTTTGGTCTTAATTTCAAACGAAATACAGAAATGTCTTAAAGAATCAATGATAGAAAATAAGAATTCATCAAAAACGTAAATATATAAATCAAATATGAAATTCTAACCCCAAGCGGCCTTTAATGGACTTCCAGAAATATTCAGTTTTAAGATACTTATAACACAAACAACATTTAAAAACTATTCTTTTAATATTTTAAAACGACAGTCAACCATTTTTACATTTCTCCAACTTTGCGCCATTCACATCTAAAATTCTAAAACAGCTTTTCCTTTAATATTTCATTCCAAAACTCATTAATGCCATTGACACTTTTCGAACTGGCCTTGCCACTAATAAAATATTTACTAAAAAAATTGTGACTATTCAAAAGTTTTAGCAGCTATTAGTTTGTATGAATTCCTGTAGCTTCTTTACGCCAGATGTCGGTATAGGTCTTTAGAAAAAGCATAAAAATATATATTCCACACTTTTATGTATGATCGATAAATTAAAAGAATTTGGTTTACTCGTTCAATTCAATTCATTCTTGTAATTGGTGTCGGATTCGTGAACGTTAGAGTATTCTATTATTTAAATTTATCGAAAATTAAATTTTGTATTATATCGAAAAATATTGGCGGATACAAAATACCATTATTGGAGCGATAACAATATCTCACTACAAATTCGGTTTGCGAACGCGTTAGAATATTGATGAACAAAACTTTTGTTGGCAGAAAGGTTAAGGTTTTGCTCACTAAGCATTTCAGTCTTTGGTTCGGCCAAAAGCCGCTACAGTTTAAAACTACAGTTTATACAAGAACACTTTGGAGCAAGTTGAGTTTTTTCAGAAATTTTAGGACTGTGGTTTAACGATTCTATCGTTTCGGAATTTTATCGTTTCAAGAATTTGTAGCTTGGGATTTTGTAAGCAACCACAAAAGATTGCTTCAAATTGATGTAAAGAAATGCATTATATTTTCTATACCTTCCACAATAATATTTTCATGTTCTTCCTTAATTTAATATTAAAATATTGATTATTTCAGACCGTTTGTATTTCGTCGCTTTCAAAAAATGCTACAAACCAAAGAACACTCAGAATACTCTATACTTTTGTATCGATGACGACTTCGTCTATGAGAATTTCTACAACGATTTTGGACCATTAAATATCTGTATGCTGTATCGTTATTGCCAGAAACTAAATGCTTACCTACAAAGTAAATTGCATGCGAATAAAAAGATCGTGCATTATACGTCTATGATACCGGCTAAGAGATTAAATGCTGCCTGTCTCATTGGTTCGTATGCCGTAAGTTCAAATTAAATATATTTCCTCAAAGCATCTTAATCAACCCAAATTGTGATATTGGTTGATGAGGATTGTCTGATATTGTCTGATTGACTGATTGGGTTGGTTAAGTAGTTGATATTGAATTTTTTGAAAAATTCTTTGTAATATTTTCGAAACGTGGCTTACAAATAGGTTATTTATTTAAATAAAACACCTGAAGAAGCTTATCGACCTTTAGTCGCTGGCGACACACCTGCTTATACACGTTTCTGTGATGCCTCTTATGGTGCAAGTGGTTACAAGATATCACTTATCGATTGTATCAATGCCATTCATAAAGCATTGAAGGCTGGCTTTTTTAACTTTGATGATTTTGATGCCGATGAATATGAATTTTATGAACGTGTCGAGAACGGTGACCTCAATTGGATTGTGCCGCAAAAGTTCATTGCTTTCTGTGGGCCACATCAAAAATCGAAAGTGCTTGCCAACGGATATCCATGCCATTCACCGGAAACATATTTCACGTACTTTCGTGATAATAATGTGACAATGGTGATACGATTGAATGCAAAAGTGTATCATGCGTCAAGCTTTGAAAGTGCCGGTTTTGAACACAAGGACTTATTCTTTATTGATGGCAGTACACCAAGTGATTTGATATTGAAAAAGTTCCTGACACTTTGTGAGGCGACGAAGGGGGCAATTGCAGTGCATTGCAAAGGTAAATAATATTTGAATTTGTGATATCACGAGTGGAATTATAGATTTCGATCAATTCTCATATTCTAGCTGGTCTTGGACGCACTGGCAGCCTCATCGGTGCTTATATAATGAAACATTATAATTTCTCAGCTCTGGAAGCCATCGCTTGGTTACGTCTATGTCGCCCTGGTTCTGTAATTGGACACCAACAACAATGGATGGAAGAGTAAATATATTTTGAGACAAACAAAAAAACAAAATAATAATTCTAATTTTGTTAAATTCAATTCTCCAAAATCCAGCAAACAATCGTGGCTTTGGTCTGAGGGCGAACGTGCGCGTAAGCGTTACAACAGTGCAATACCGAAACACAAATACGGCATCTATAGCTTGCAATTGAAGACCAAGAATATCGAAACAAACGAAAATTCTGATTTATTGCTCACACGCGTTAGAGGCATCTCACAAAAAGTTGATACCATGCACCTTTACGATGGCGGTGGCGGCGGCGTTGGCAATGTTGGCGGTGTTACCAATTACGAAAAGAATGGTAACGATATAGCGCACTGCACTCGAGCCGCGGCTGCAGCATTAATGTCTAAAAGGGATAAGCTTGACGGTGGCAATAGCCTGAACAGTGCGAGTAATACAGAAACTGATGAAGAGGACATATATATCAATCAGCATCGTGTAACATTACGTAATAATCAGGCGCGCCGACGTAAATCCCCAAATTCAGGAAGTACTCCTTCCCACAACGTTGCGGCGGCAACAACATCAAGTGCAGCTACTTCAAGAGCGCTCACATCGCCACACCAGTCTAATGGTACAGATCAAGCAGCTGTTGGAACGAATGACAATAGAATGCGATGCTTGACACCTTCCTTTGAAGCGCGATCACCGATTACCGGTCACACAACTGAATCTCTTCACACGGAGAAACGATTAAGAAGGCCTGCAGTAACTGCTCAAAATAGCAATAATAGTAATAATAATAACAATATATTTGAGTCGGCGCAAAAGCATACGATTGCATCGACTGTGAAAATGCATCAAGCGGCCATCGATAAAAAATGCGCCTCACAAACGCAAGGTGACAAATTGAATCAAATCAAAGCAATGCGTAGGCAACATCTCTCACGAACGCCTAGCATTACCAATGCCACTACCGCTAACAACAACAATCAGACGCAGTAAGTTTTGAAATTAATGAATGATTACATAAATTAATCACAATTTAAATAAAGTTTTATTGTAAAGTAATTCTATTGAGAATCTTGCATGATCCTTTTCCTTTCGTTTTTCCTTCCCTTTACAGAGAATCAAATAATCAAATGCGTCAAACACGTGCGCGTTCGCAACCATTCCGAAATAATAACAACATTGTTAATGTTCCAACACCTGCAACAACTTCAGCAACAACCTCATTAAAATCCTCACCGAGTTCGATGACTTGTTTGGTCACTAGAATGGGGGCGAATTATGAATATGGGGGCAGTTTTATGACTACCAATAATAATACGGCAAACAACAACAACAACAATATTATTAATAATAACAATATTAACAGCAGCAACAATAGCATAAACAACAACGACAGCATGAATATGCCAAATAATGGCGTTGCAACGCGTAGAAAAAATCTTGCACTGTATAGTAAAAGGTAAGTCCTAATCAATATGCCCTTCAGTTCTTGCTCCTCCAACACTTTATACCACCTTCCGTCAAAATTCCTTCCCTCACCACGTCCACGCAGCGGGCAATGCCCTCCACTTTGATATATAGTAAATTCTCTATATATCTAAATGTGTTGTGAGTTGTTTGTTGTCTATGACAGTATTTTCTTAAATGAGGTTTTGCTTCTCAAAATTCTGTTAAATGTTTATTAAAAATATTTTGTTTTAATTATGAAAAATATTTTACTAAATCATTGTACATATATATTCGGTTCTTAAAGAAGAAAAAAAAACATGATCTAATAAATAATATTAGTTTGCAAATTACACTGGTTTCGTACAGAGAAGTCTTTCTAATTGTTTAATTTTTCCTCCAAATCAATCTTTATGAAATCGCCCCAAATTAATAATCTTGTTAATTTGGGAACTCATCCTGTCGTCAAGACTGTCTAATTGACTCTAAGGGGATTCATTTGTACGGAATCAGTTGATAAGAAAAAAGTTAATTAAATGATTATTATTGTGCTGTGTCTCTTCTTATTATTACGAGTATTAATAATATTTCTTTGAATGCTTGGAAACCTGCTTGCGCATTCATTATCAGCACTTTTTTAAAAAGAACATTTCCTTTTCTTTCTTGTAAAGTGTTTCGTTTTTGGTGTTATTTTTCGTTTTGTTTGAAGTGAACAAATATTCCTATATGCAATGTTTTTTAACTGCTTATTGTTTATTGAAAATTACATTTTTGAGGTCTTGTATTTAGTTAATTATATAATATCAAACAGGTAATATTAGTATTTTTTAAATTTATTGATTTTTATTGTAAATACAAAAGACAGTCGTCTCTTAATTTTAACAATAGATACAATTAATTACTAACTAACTTTACGACTAGAACAAAATATTAGAAAATTAATTGTTTATATTCAAAATTTTAAAATATTTCCTTAAAATTTCTTTCAAAATTATTTCCATTCTTTTCGTTTTTGCTTATGTTTAAAATTTTCAAGAATATTAAGGGCGATTAAGCGTTTCTTTACAAACGGAGCATAATATGAAAATCGCCCAATGTCTCAAAATGGAAATTAAAAAATTCTAGATATTGCAAAAAACAAAACAGCACACATCTTAAGAAAAGTAATGTATTTTGGTATTAATTTTCTTCCCCTCTAAAAAAATCAATTGTATTATAATTTTTAGAATCAAATCTATTTTGATAAACAGAATTATATAGGTTTAATTTACGATAAATTTAATTTATTAAAAAAGGCTGCTTGAAGTATTTCTCAAGAATCTCAAAAATTTTTACTATTCTTTCTTTTAAAATTTATTTAAAAATTTTGAACCTTATTTATTAAGCTTTTTTCATTTAAATTATGTTCATTTAAAAAAAATTCGTATAAAAATCTTC
This sequence comes from Physocephala rufipes, assembly GCA_963966595.1. Taxonomy (NCBI): domain Eukaryota; kingdom Metazoa; phylum Arthropoda; class Insecta; order Diptera; family Conopidae; genus Physocephala; species Physocephala rufipes. Next base: position 45,174,561 of record OZ016502.1, on the reverse strand, counting down.
TTTATATTTTTTTAACAAAAACAAGCCTTTTGAGAGTTATTTTTCATAAAGCAAAACAAGTTTAGCAGAAGACAATAGAAAGTAAACTTTTAAAAATTAATCATTGTAAAAGACTTTTTATTAATTTACTTCAAATTATTATTGAAAGTATTATTAATTAGTATCAATCCGATGATTTGAAATCGTTTTACAACCAAAACCACTTCTTTTTTTAAAAATTGCATGTTTGTTTATAAATCAATTAATTTTGAAAAAACTTTTATTGCTTGCTTTAAAAATTTTACTTTGCGAATTATCTTTGTTTTTGTTTAAAAACAATTTCATAAAATTTCAAGCAGTCTTTGCAAATAAAAACAAAAGCGAAAACAAAACTAATACTAAAATAGTTTTATCTCAAAATTTCTAAACATTAAAATACGTTATTTATCCTGGGTATTTACAAAATTCTGAGTGACTTATATATATTTTTATATTACTATAATAATTCTCCACACATGAATTTGTTAATTTAGAAAAATGTATTGTACAAAACACAAGCAAATTTTATAAATCCTTTTCCTTGCATGTTAATAAATAAACAACATTTTCTATACAACTCAATTTTGGCATTATTTATTTTTACCTTTTCGTTAATATTTTTCATTTTATTTTTATATTGAAAAAATTCAAAATTTAAATTTTTTGGATTTGTTTTGTCTTGGTTTTTTCATTTGCATACAAACACATAAGCATTATCCGTTCTGTGTTCTCCCCCACCCACTTTTAATGCTTGCTATTGCGTTATCTCATATATGAATTCTTGAAATTTTATGTGATCAATCATAAAATAATAAACAACCTTTGTGTAATGATCACAGGATGTAGGAATATTCTTATTATTAATGCTTGTATTTATTTTGAAAATATTGAAATTATATCGATTCTATTTGCTAAATTCAAGAATTTCTTGATGAAGACCAGGATGAGATCTTTCAAGGGTTTATCGAATATTAATAGACCTTACTGGTGTTTCTCTAAACCCTGCTTCTTTTCACAACCCAATGGCCTCTTATGTTATCCTTTTCTAGATCAAGCGTAACTCTTTAGAAAACGTGACAATTGTCATCAGCTACCTGCTTGCTTTTTCGAAAGGGTTGTTTTTTAGAATAAACAGATATCGCACATTTAAAAATTCTCTACTAGTGTCTACTAGTTATAGCAGTAAACAAAATTGTTGTTAATTTTAGGAGTCCTTTAGTATTAAATAAATTGGGCAGCTAATTTAGTGCGAAAAGATTTCTGTGCCGATTTTAGTACTCAGTGATTTTGGTGCTAGATTTTGTACTAAAGAACATTCGTATTAGATGTGGTATTCAATATTTTTAGTATTGGTTTTAGTACTTCTGCCTTTGAGTAATCACAAACATACATTACACAAGCATACATCACAAGCATATCTTAGCCGTTAGTTTTAAAACTCCCCTAGCTGGTTCATTTAGTACCTGATTTAGTACGAAAGTTTTTAGTACATTTTGTTACTCAATCGTTTTTTGGGATAGATTTTGTACTGAAGGGTGTTGGAAGTGTTAAATTTAGTACTCAGTGGGCTCTAATTCTAAATTTAGTACTCTTGCGTTTTAAAAATCAATAACACACATTCTATGGTTTCTTTTTTGACAATGAATTGAATATTAGAATGATCTGAATATTGAATGAAATAGTAATAGATTTACATATTATTACTCTCTTTCTCTTTCTCTCTAATTTGCTTTTTCTAATTCGTTTTTCTCTATTTTTCTATATTTTTATATATTCCTCCTTGTAATATCTACTCACTTCCCTTTTTTTACCCTACTTTTGGTGACTTTTGGCCGCTTAATTCTTGATCTATTCTAATATTGTATACATGACCTCCAATACTCCCCCAAATAAAACGACGACGTGATGCGCGGCAATATTTACTAATCGGCTAATGGCTAATGACTATCTAGGATGGGTCTTATGCATTTGCGTAAATCAGAACATCAGCAACAGCAGGAACAAGCAAATAATACAAATAACCACAACAACAATAACAATAACACTACTGGCAATAATATTGACAAAATTGAAGAAATTAATATCAATACGAACAGCTCCAGCATCAGCAGCAGCAACACAACCTCCGCCAACAACATTTCGACAAACGTTTTGACTTCAACAACAACAACAGCATCATTAACATCCTCAGATACAACACAATTGGCAATTACGTCAACCGTGACAACTGATGGCCGTGACACTCGAGCATACGGCATAACTTATACGGCCGATAATACAATCGCGCCCACTCTAAATAAACAAACAAAAACGTACAACAACACTTTACTCATTTCCTCTACGAGAGAGAGCAAGATACCGATTGTACGGAGCCAAAATGCAACTCCGGCAGCGACATCACCTCTACCTAACTATTCAATTGTCGGTAATGTTCGAGGCAGTGTTTATTCTGCCACAATTCCCGGTCCACGAAATGGTCCATCGAGTCGTTTGATGATGACGCAGACACAGCCTCATCATCATATGACGTTACGTAGTCGATCGCGTTTACGTTATCATCGCAGTGCGGCCAGTATTGAGCAGCCGTGCAGCACGGTGACAGCGCGTTACTTTCATGATGTATCGGCGATACCGACGCAGCCAGTCGTCGGGAACTCTCCACCGCCGGGAGGTGGCGCGACAGTTGTTGTTGCCGGTGATGCTGCTGAGACTGATGAGATTGATGAATGTGCTGGGAATGATATTGCTGCTTGTTCTGACGCATACCCAATAATAATAACAACGACGACAACAACAACAACAACGGTAACGGCTACAACAACAACAACAACGACAAGACCGATGTTAGACCATAATTCAAATCCTTTGGAGAAACTAATCCTCTCTTCCGATTCCTCCTGTTCATCGACATCCTGTTCGATTCTATTGAAATCCCTATCCTCCTCAAAAAATAGAGCACGCAAGCAACAACAACAACAACAGCAGCAATCGCACGCGATCGTTCAGCGTCTCTCGCATGCACTGAAACAGACCAATTGCAGCAAGATTACCAGTAAACGTACTAGCAATAACAGCATCAGCAGTAACAACAATAATAACAACAACAACAACACCATCAGCAACAACAAGAGCAATGGTAATAATGTTGACAACAATAACGAAGACAGAAACCTAGTTGATCATGATGTGATGGCAGATGTCATTGGCGATGGAAGTAAAGAGATGCAGCAACAACAGAACGTGCGCTCAACAATATCGGGCATACCGATAATCAGTAATAACAATAATAATAATAATAATAATAACAATAACAATAACAACAATACTAACAACGCCAACAATATTAATAATAATGTTGCAAATACATCATCATCATCATCAACAACAACAACAAAACGTAACAAGCGTTCGCTTAGCAGCACTCGCATCGAAAAGGATAAATGCGACGAATACAATACAAAATTGTTACGTAAGACCGCAGCAACAATTAGTTGCAGTAACAATAATAACAACAACAATATCACAACTAGCAGCAGCAGTAGCAATAACAACAGCAACAACAATGCTGCCTCATCTATTGCTTCTATAGCATCCAGCCACAACAACAACACCAACAAGAAGACATCCACTCAAGTCCATCGTCCACTGCCAATGGCTCTTGGTTCGACAACAACAACATCGACAGCAACATTATCATCATCATCGACAGCAATTCCATCAACACTAACTACTAATCAAATTTCAACAGAATTGTTGAATAATCAAAACAATATTGCAAATGTGGCGACAACAAAAATAGTTGATGATACTCTTTCATCACCATCAACAACAACAACGACAACAAAACAAACAGTCGCTATAGCGCGAACAACTCTAGTATCAAATTCAACTACGAGAACAACAACAACTTTGCAGACAGTTGCAGCAACACAACGGCAGCGTTTCTTGCAGCGTAGCGAGAAGTTTACTGCGTCTACCGAGGTTGCTGGTAATACAACGGCGCTGGCAGCCGGGCATGATCAGCAACTACAACAACAAGAGCAGAGGCAACAACAACAACAACGACATCAATTAGCACTTAAGCTGCGTAAAAAAATTAGTTATTAATTTTTCCCGTAAACCATCAAAAATAAAAAAGTCGTAAAGAAGGCGTAAAGTCGTTAAAATTTGGTGAATTTTTTGCATTATTAAAAAATTCGTTTAAACTTAATTTTAATTTAAATCTCTTTAATGTTATTATATTTGATTTAATTTTCTATTTTAATTTTTTATTTATTTTTTAATTTTTCTTTGTAGAATATTTAATTATTTATTAGTATTTAATATTATGATATTATTGCTTAAAAAATTGTATGTATTTCGACAGATAGTCGAAACCTTAAAAACGATTTGCGTAAATTTCAAGCTCGATATTCTTGGGCAAGATTTTTCTAGTTTTATTTCAATTTGTTAACTTTTTTTATTCAAATTTTTTTATGAAATAGATTTCGTTATTCATATTTATATAATATGATAATATTATTGTATGGTAGATAAAAACTATATATTTCTAATTGTTTCAAGGAAAAAAAACAGGTTTTCTAAATTGATCTTATGATCGTAAATGAAAGAATGAACTGAATGAAAGAATAACTCCATTCTGGGTAGAATTTTTGAAGTGCATAAATAATGGAGTGATTATTAAATATTGCAAATTTATGATTACTAATATTAATTCTAATTAATTAATTAATTTATATTGGAACGAACTACATCGAAAGGTTTGTGGCCTTTTCTTAAAAGAGTTTCTGTAATTCTCTTTTTTCTTACTTTCATATATAATTCTATATCATCAAAGTCAATAATTCCTTCTGAATTCAATTTCTTTATAATTCTATGACTTCGATCTTTGACTTTTGACTGATAGTCTGCTTGAATATATCTCACTCCTTTTATAGTAAACCGCATCTACCAATTTTTAGCTTTATATCAGTTTAAGAAACAAACAATAATTGCTATCACCAGAATATATTTCACATTTACCTTTTCACGTTTAGTTCATTAGAAACATTCATTAGAATAATTCACGGTTTGGTTTAAACGATTGTACGATAAACTTTTCTAAATAATTTTTAGAAAATTGGTTATAACTCATAAACTACGGATTTTAGTATTTCCTTAATATTTCAATTCCAATTTAAATTAATTCAGATTTTGTTTTAATATTTGAATTCTAATACATATTAAATCAAAATCAAGGAGCTCGCTATTGCATCGAATTCGATCCAGCACTAATCATTCTAGCAATAGTTGCTGCTTGTTTGGACAAACAAACTCAAAATTTAATCAATGTTTAGTGTTTAACGATTTACGCTTTTCTTTTTGATGCTTTGAGAGAAAATTATTGTAACTCGCAAAAAATAATGGATATCATCGGCGAAATAATTTTTCATTGGATCGTGGCAACCAAGTATTGCATCTTACGTAGTTCTTGCGATCTCCAGCGTTCCGTCTATGATTTTGAAAGAGGTTAGAGTATTTATAAGAGTTATTGCAGTATTTTCCCGAAGTTTTTCTGAATAATATATTTTTTGTAAATCCAGTTCATTTTTATTTGGACTTAAATAATGTTGTCAGGATCGAGACGAGTTCGAATTAAATCAATTTCTACTTGAAATCAAAATGAAAGTTTTTCTTAAATTCATAAAATCAAATTTTACTTCGAACGAGTTAAGTTTTTAGAAGAGAAAAAAATTGAAAATCTAAAAAAAATTAAACTAGAAAATTTAAAAGGATATTTATTGTATATATTTTATTATAAGATTATATACTAAATAAAAAGCATTTAGAGTCAGTGTAATGTTAGATACGAGACGTAGAGAGGTTTATTAATGTGATTTTAAAATGTCGTAAAGATTATATATATCGTATATATATATTCTTAAGGTGTCTATATGAAACTCCTGAAAGAAGCAAATTCAAAAGTATTTACTTTTTGTTTATGTTTCGTTTGCTCGTATAAATTATTAATTCTTAAGAAACTTTAAAAATTTTTTTTATTTTAACAAATTTTTATTAATTATTGTTATTTCTCAATTGACATGAACACAATTATTTGCTAATTGTTTTAGAAATGCTATCACAATAAAATAGTTGGAGACTTAATAAATAATTAAGACTTAATAAAAACAAATAAAAACGAAAACAGTACCTAATTCATTGTAAATGTAAATTTAAAACTAGGAAATAAATTTGCTTTTAGATTATTTTTCTTATAACATAAATATAAAAATCAATAGAATTTTTAATTTCAATTAGATAAAGAGTTTGATAAAGAAATAAATGAAAATTTGCATTAAAAATTTTTTGGTAATATAAATGAAAAATTATATGTTGTTAGCACATTCTGTTAGCGGGTCTTGACCTCTTAAAGTTTTGGAGAGGCAGAACCTAAAAAATCTAGTTTGAAATCAGTTTAATCACCTTGCGAATATTAATCTCTAGATGGCGGACTACTAACGATTTTTAATCTGCGCAGAATATTATGGTTTTAATGATTCGTTTCATTTATGAAACTAAAAATTTGTCACTTCTTTTTATTCTTATTTGCCCCAATACTTTTCTCTTAAATTGATTTATGTAGGAAAGTCTCCGGTTTTTTAAAACGATTATTATTAAAAAAAAATTAAAATATTTGTTTAGAAATTTTCAAAGAAAAAATTATTAAAGAAATACAAAATTATATATGCTATATGTATTATATACATATATATTGTATATATCCAGTATTTGATTGCCTTAATATTTTTTGTACAAAATGAAAGAAATATCATAATCAAAAACTTTGTAGTTATTTAAGAGAGTAATTTTATTTGTAAGAATAAATTAAAAAATAGATATAGATTGAAAATTAAAATATTAAAATTGTATAATGATTTAAATAAAAACGAGTGCTATTGTCTAAAATACGTTACATAAATACGCAGAATATGCAAATATTTGCGTATGAATGCGACGCAAATAAATAATTTTTAAATATAATAAAAGTTTTAAAAGGCACGGGTAAAGATCTTCGCCGCTTTGTCAATTTCACTAACAATAAAACCTGTTTGGATTGCGAAAAATTTAGTATGAATTATATGCATTTTAGGACAAAGCAAAAGGAAGTAATTGAACAAAAATTAAAACATACATTTCTGAAATTATCTCTTGTTAAAATAATCCTAATTAATTTTAGAGCATTAGTAATTTGTTTATTATAATTAATTATTATAAAAATAAAAAACCAAATAAAAAAATTAAATTTTAAAACCAAACAAAATTCAAATTAATTCTGGTTTTTCTTTTAAATAATTCGTCATCGAGCTACCAAAGGACCCACAAGGAAATACATAAAATCATTTACATTTACATTTTTAGTTAATTAATTTCAAGTTGTTTCTTATTTATTTATTTTTTTTCAAGTTCCAGCCAAGCCCCGACCGCCCCAACAATTCAAACCGGTCCGAAAGTCATCACAAATTATAAACGTACCGAATTTTGGATAAACGATAAATTGGAATGGACTGAAGAAGTGATCAGGAATCAATGTACGTCATCTTTCGTCAAATGATTACGAACAGAATTTTATTCATTACTCAAAAACAAACTGATCATAACGATGATGATGATAATGATAATGACAATGATGGTAGTTAGTGCCTTATACATGCATGTCATTATTCACTTACTCGTAATCACGTACTATGGCTTTTCGTTGTTGGAATAAGTGGAAAATGAACAATATTCTACCTTCTGAAAGAGTTTGTGAGAGAAGTGAAGAAAACTTTGGTTGAATTCTATTGTGGTGACATCAATGCATTTCAATGATCGGACAGCACTTCTTTTGTTTTCATTCGATAATTTTTGCAACCTTTACCAAAATTAAAAATTTTTTCCGCATTTGTTTTTATTTCAAAATGTTTTGCAAAAATCTGACAAAAAAAAAATTGCAAATAAAAATTTGGTAAACTATATTAATACTTTTTATTCCTTTTCTGTTGCCCTAGACCGCGGCAAAGTGTCGCCTTGTGGAAGGATAAGAGAAAAATTGTTTATAAATAAAAATTGGTAGGGTGACCTAAAATTTTTTATAGTAATTTTTATTTAAATGTAAAATTTTGAAAACATGATTAAATTAAATTTGCCGCGATCAAAGATTGCCTTGTGGAAAGACCCGGCATATGAAAGTACTACTACCATCCAAAAGGCTTTAATGGTCAATAATAGTCATTCGTGGTATGGCCAAATGTTTTTGGATGGGAAGAAATTGTTTACAGAACTTCTTCAATAAGTAAACAGTGTTCTTTTATAGGTTTTACAAAAATTGATCTTCAACATATTCTAGTTAGTAAATTTAATCTTAGAACTTTCGGCCAGCTCGAATTTATTATGACAAAAAACTATTAGTTCAAACAAAAAAAATGGAAATAAAAAAATTATTTAATTAAAAAATATATATTACGGATGAATTTTGGGGCATTATCTCCATGGATCCAATTAAAAACTTTCCGACGTTTCGCGATATGCGCTGATGATTCCGAGAGGGTAAGTGTTTATAAACGGGTAAGATAGATAATATTTTATAAGATTTTTCAATATTTTGGACATCTTCAGTGTCTCTCGTCTTCTCTGGTATACATATGAAAGGATATAACCCTTTTGGAAATGAAATCTGGAATCAAACCAATTTCAAGATTATTTCTGAACAAATTTTTACAAAACGGACGCGCGAACCTAGTGGAAACACAGATAAATAAAATTTAATTGTAGGTAATCAATTTAATTGCTTGATTTCCATTGAAGTTACAAAAATCAGCCAAGGCTGATATAAAAATTGCTTATGGAAATAGTATAAATAGTTTATAGAAATTATCAGGCAATCAGAAACACAAATATTTTAAACGAGAAAAATGTAAAGAGAACAGAAAACTAACACTCATTCCAGTTCTTTTTTACAGACTGTAGTGAATTTTATTGTTTTGAATTTCCAGAGTGTAAGGAATTTTACAGAGTGTTATGAATTTTATTAAAGTGAAATGAGAGTGTAATGAATATCTAATGTAATGAATTCCATTCTGAATGTAAAGAATTTTACAGAGTGTAATGAACTTTATTTAAGTGAAATTAAAGTAAAATTTTCGATTTATAATAGTAAAGCATTTTTATTATTTCTCACTTTATACAGATTTATGAAAACGCTCGCTTCATATAATATATACATATATAGGTAGTCGTATATTATTTATTACGCCTTATATTTATAATATTGGCAAATAACTTTTAGATAAATTTTTTCTGCTGAACAAAAAAAATTGAATTTCAAGAAATTAAAAATTCAATTAATATATACATACATACATTATCTTGCATTTATATCTATGTATAATAAAATATAATAATTTTTTTATTATTTATTAAGCTCATTTTTGTTGCAGAAATATTAATTTATTTTTATTGATTTGGTTTCAATTAGTATTTGGAGTTAAATTAATTTTTTTCAAATTTTCGCATTCCTCCAAGAATTAAAAAACTAAATCCAACTTGTTTTATTTTTGTTTGTTACAAGAACCTTATTCCACAAATAATTGCTATTAAAATTCAATTTCAATTTCAATGCATATTTATATATATCCCAATATATATGTTTATTTGAACATTTATTTATAGGATTATTTTCTATCTATTCTTATAAAACTCTTCAACATTTGTAACAGATTTTTGGAGTTCTACGGAGCATGTTAAATCTATAAAAACAGACTTTTAGCTTTTTATTTTGCTCCGTATGTAAACAAATGAATTTTCTACTAAAACAACATTGCACTAAAATTAATGATACGATTTTTGTTTTTCTCTTTAATTAAAATCTTATTAATGATTTTTATAAAATAATTTTATGATACATATTGTGATGTCGCAAAAAGAAAAAAGAAAAAACAAGACATGTATTTGTAATTTTTTTTTGATTACTTAGAGCAAAAATCAGTTTTAATATATTTTTTTAAAATTGGTTAGCTTTTTTTATAAACTTAAATTTTTGTAATCGTTCACAACACATTTTTTTACTTTCTAATTAAATCAAATTTATATAGATATATAATGATCGATGAACTCATAGACCCATTAATAGATTCACCCTTTTAATTATTTCAATTTCTTCCCGTTATATTTAATTAAACTATGTAATAAACGCTAAAGGAATATACCATCAAAAAATCTGCTTTTTCACCGAGAAAATTGCGAGAAATGCCATTTTTCTTTTTGATTAAACAATTATTTGTTGTTTATCTTTCCATTTTTAATCAACATTTTAAAAATCAAAATTTTGTGTTCAATTCGCTTTTTTTAAGAAATACAAAACTGTTTTTGTTATTGTTTTTTATATAAAAAATTGCAATTTTAGAAATAGACTAAACATAATCACATTCTATAAAAGTTTAGGCTTTTAAAAATTCTTAAGAATCTTAAGTTTAATTGCGTGTTAAATCTAATATATTTCTATTACCTTTAGAGAAATTTTGTAAGCTAAACATAAATAGAAAACATTTCTTATCGTTGATTTAAAAAGTTTTATGTAGTCCTATACGATATTAAGGAATATTTCGGAAGAGTATATACGTCATAAGTTTAACATAAACCTGAATAGAAAAATTCAATTCAACCAAACCGTGTTTCTTTACTTTCTATTTCTAAATTAATCTCAATTTTCATTAATAACAAGCGAATATAGTATCCCAACAATTTCATTTGCGATTGTACTTATAACATTTTCTTGAAAAAAATTTCATTTAATTTTGACCAAAAACAAATTTTCACTCATTTTAATAACTTTCATTTTAATAATGATATATAATTCTTAGAAGTTTAATTATACTATAATAATTATTGCTCAATAACGGTCACCTCAATGGGCGGTATAAATCTCCACACATGTTCTTGTTCGCGATAACCACCCGCTACTGCAGTATCATTTAAAAATATCGCTGCTGTTGCTGACGCTGATCCTAATTGACTAATAGTACTTTCGGGTGGCGGACAAGAGTGTGAAAGCAGCGGATTTGTTGGTAACATTTGAGGTTTCGAACAGCATTGTATATTAGTTTTGAAACGACCCGGTGTAAAGAATATCACCGAGCATTCATGTTGAGCAGAAGCGTGTTTTTTTAATAACGGTATAAATATTCTAAAATAAAAATTGAAATGATTAATTAGTGTTAATTAGTAAACCAATACTGAAACCAAATCATTCGTATGCTCACTTATTTGGTCCGGAAAGAGCAACCCGTGTCTCAAGATTGTAATTCTCCATGCCATTCAAATAATCTTGATAGAATTTAATTGTTAATATTAAATTCTTTAGAGGTTGCAACGACTGATTGCACACATTTACGCTAAGCGTAGCACTTTGACCGGCAATGCAGACAATTTCCGATTGCGGTTGGACGGGCGTATTTTGAAAGAGGACAGCTGCAACCAAATTAACAAAGTCGAATCATGTCTCAATAGGCCCATAATAATGTCATTGTTAAATTTAAGAAGCGATGATTACTTATTTTTTAGACTAATTATATTTAAAGTAAAATACAGACAATGTCCTCTCTTTTTCTATCTATCTATCTCTCCTTCAACATGGGACCCACATAATACTCCCACCTCTTTTCTTCCCAACAATAAAAGCAATCGTAGCATTACAAAGTTTTTGATATTTGAAACCACTGAAAGCATTCTAAGGTTTGCATGGCCTCTGATGGATAATTACTTGAAGAGATAGTTAAAAAGAATAAAGCAACGTTTGCAAAGAACGGGTTGACCATATCAGTCAGGCTGCCTGATTAACAGTATCCATCGACTCGCTTTGAATACACCTTATGACACTTTCAATTAAATTTGTTTTCGAGCACGTGCATACCACAAAATATTATTACTTACTCCACTGCAGAGGCGATACTGTCGTTAAATCAATCATGGCGGGTGATAAAACTATACCACGCAACGTTGCAATACCATGGACTTCGGTACCAGTCAGTTGCCAACTCATTTTAACACGTTCTCCAACATGCTCGGAGCAGAGTTTACTAATCGAATCACTGAAGGAAACCAATTGACTGCGGAAGCAAAGATCTAAAAGAAGTTAAATTATAAACCATTGAACTGAAAGGTAATTCCAATTTCTAAATCTAATTGGGATTCTTTTCCAGAACGAACCTTTTTCCAAATTTTCCGCTTGATCCAATTCACGCGCTTTATAGACTTGCTCCAATGAGCAACGATCCACGGGTATGGGTATGCGACAGCTCTCTCTAGCTTCAATAAGAATACTTTTGCTTTCGGTGTAATTGAGCGACATCTCTTGAGCAGTTAAATTTGAAACATCGAGGACTAAGTAGAATTGAGAAGGTCTAAAAAAGGAAATAGACGATATTTATCTCTTGCAGCCTTAAATTTTCTAAATGCATTACATCTCAGCTGGCAAAACATCCCAACTGGTTATTTGTGCACTGGGCAGGAGGTCGATGTTGAAAAAGATGGCACATTGACGACAGTAACCCGCTTCCATGGCATCACCACCTGAATACTTTATACGAAGTTGTGCCTCAATGTGTTGAGCAAATTGTGAACTTTCATGCGAACCGACCGCTGGCGGTAAACTAAGCGTGGCTAGAGAAGACGTTGCACCAGTCGGTGTTGCAGAATTTGCTGAACGAAAGCTTGAGCTGAAAACTTCATTACGTCCACGAATATCGGGAGTTCTGCCGTTGGGATTATAAGGCTTTGGTGAGCTAACGCGAGATGGAAGACTAGCGTGGCCCGATGAGGAATAAGTAGAATATTGCAGCGATTGTGGTCCAATCAAATCCGGATGTTGCAATGTATTGCTTGTACCGCTGGATTGTATTGAAGCAGCTCGTTGACCTATTACCGAGGGGCAAATAAAATCCGCTTCACCAAAGATATGGACAGTAAAATCGATAAAGGATTTAGGAGCTATTGGGAGTTTAGACTATAAATGAGTTCAATTATTATTAGATTTAATTTAAGAGATTTAAATTTCAATAAAAAATATACCTGTAAATCTTCCTCATTAATTTTAAACATCTTTCTCTGCACTTCTGATTCGACATTGGAAAGTATGTTCACTTCCAGATGCTCCACCGGCAATGTACTCTCATTTATTGTTGTTATCACGCAGATTGTCGCTTCGCCATTGTAGAGAGTAAGACTTGCTGAGGCGATTACAAGCTCTGCACTTGCTAGACTGCTGAATGTAGCCGTTTGCGGCAGCGAAGTTTTCACCGAAATGCGTGGCAATGCCGGTATGACATCCACTACGAAATTCGGTGGAAAGTTACGACCACGCATATGCTTCAAACGGCAATTTGACTTAACGCCCAGAGTGTGCGTACTGTAGCCCTGTATTTCTAATTGACCCGTCTCGATCGGCGTACCGTGTAGAGTTACCGTTGTCGGCAATTCCGGCTGCAGTGTAACGGTTTGAGGTAGTGATTCAAAGACGATACCGTTCGTAAGTAAACGCATATCGCTAACAATTAACTCATGTGGCAGTGGATTGCGCAAACGCAAAGTCACCTCACTTAAATCATTCTGAACCCAAAAAAATGCTGGCGTAGAAAAAGATTTCATTTAAAGATCGTAAGTATGTTACAATTAAGAAATTATTTACCAATTTTATTCTTTTCCTTTTTCTTTTCACGCCGATCAATTGAGCTAAAATGTATTGGAGTAAAGAGAAATGGTCCACTGTCGGCTTTCACGATTTTAATACGTTGCGGTCTTAAATGGGCCGGCATATCTTTAACCAACAGCTCTATGCAATACGGTAGGTCCGTAAGATTCGCTGGCGGTATGACAGTACCCTGCTCCAATACCAAAGGCACCGGGGAGCCTTCACATTGAGCGCTTAAATTCTGAAAAGATAACGTTAAATTTCAAATCCAAACGAATTCGTCTAGTAATCATGATAAAATTGACCAACCTGCAGCTGTGACGCCATTTCTTTTTGTTCCACCGGAGTCATATTTGCCCATTGCGTTTGTAGAAGAAAGGTCATGTGTCGGGTGGCTAACGCTGAATGGCCTAAACGTACTGCCGCGTTAATAAGCCCCTTTAATAAATCGATCTGCAATGCAGGCCAGCCTGCAGCATTCTCAATAACTTCAAGTGGATCCAGTGATAAATTGTAACCTGAAAAACTCGCTAGCATCAAACGATAACTCTGTGACCAATCCGGATTTTTATTTCCTGCTTGAACATGCTTCAACGCAGCCGAGCGCTGAAAAAAGGCCGCCTTCCGTTGATAGCCGATCTGCTGATACAGATCTGTCATGACCTCATATTGTTTAGCGCGTTCCTGATCGGTCATAATGAGATTAATGGAAAGAATATTCTGCAAGGACATTGCAACATCAAGTGGTTTACCCTGCTCAATACAAACACGTGCCACCTTTAAATATGATTCCATTTCGATAATGGCGGCGTAACTGTATTTGCTGTAATTGATGATTGCCTTACGGAATACTCCAGGTATTTCATCAGGCTTGAGAATATTTTCAGGAAGATCACGATTGCGTTTTTGAGTTTGCGTCACAGCGGAAATGGTGGACGTGGAGGAAGAGGATGTCGACGATGATGTCGACGCAGTCGTAAGAATGGAGGAAACCGATGATGATGATGATGAATTCGATGCTCCGACTGGAATTCCTGCCGAGCAAATATTACTGCTTGCCGAAGCGGCTGTATCGTTTTGATGCGATTCACTGGTTGATTCCTTCATGGTGGAAACTGTAATTTTTTTCGTTAAATCACTAGCTCGCCATTGGGCTGGCACACCACGGAGAGGTGATGAACCTTCAAAAAGGAGAAAATTAAAAACTAATCGGGAATTAAGCCCAGCTCCGACTGACCTTCTTGCAATGAAGCATTTCTATGTAACGTTTCAACTTCACGCAAGTGCGGATAATGCAATATAGCCGAAGCAGCACAGAGACCCTCCTCCGCCGCCCCAATCCATAAAGCATCACCAATGGCACGTAAGGTTTCATAAGCATTATGATAATGACTCAACGATTTCTCTACCAAGCCAGTCTGCAGGCATAGATCTGCCAAATGTTTTGTGACACGCCCCACACACCGTTTGCGATTATTGCGCGATTCCATATCAAACCCTACGAAATCTTTCCTTTCGCCTGGCGCATACAGCAGACTAACTTTTTCCACTTTCTCGCGAGTACGTTCCAAACGTTTTGATTCCAACACCCAGAAAAGAGAACTTATAAATTCAGTTATGTGTGATTCCAATTGCTCGCAGGGATCATGTTCGCGATAGAAGTAAGCTCGCGCCTTAAAATTTGAAGGAGGCGTAAAAATATCTTCCAACCTTGCCATTTCGTTATGCGTTTCTTTCGACGTCTGAGAAAGTTTATGAGGAGATTCGTTAATTCCAGCTGGTTGGTTTTCCGAATCATCGTAATGATTGACCACGCTATTCAACGCTTCCGAACCATCTGCTGCTGGACCAAAAAACACTGCCCGCGAGTCAAACAAAGTGTCAACATAGCGCACTTTAAGCGATTCATGATGACGACAAATTTCATTAAGTTCCGTTTGATTTTCAAATTTGCCTATGGTTATCAAACCTAAGACCCGACGATGTGTTTGGAATTCGCCCCAATCGTTGTTTTCCACCGGATGGTCATGTATATAACGTATCCAAATATCTCGAATTTTACCAGAAGAATCTACAATAGCGTTAGTGATAAAACAATCTATCATGAGTGGCAACCAATCTCTTCTAAATTCATCATTAACTCTACCTGTAATTTTTACATTGTTAACCCTGCGAACTTTTTCGAAAACCTTTTGTAATGACCGTGGCTTGGACGGTCCAACCCCACGAAGTAGCACTAATATGCAGCCATGATGAAAGACGGTTTGCTCGTAATCTGGCCGCGACATGCTGGTCTCCATCGGTGCATGCGACAACATATAGCTAACGGCAGATCTCATTTACTATTCCCTTGTACCAAATGCACCATTGGTAATATTTAAAGACCAACTACTGCCCACTTTCTCCAGCTAACAAGATCAGCCAGTCTGAAATAGTTGACTGCATGCAAATACACGGAATGGTAATGCGCGCGTACAGCTTGCTTATTGTTAGTGTAAAACTATTTTGCCTGCGTCATTAGATCTTTTAGTACCCGCCTCCGGTTGACTATAAAGCACAGTTTTATCTTGGATTCTTTATCGGTGCCAAGCAAAGAACAAACTAAATTCATCAACACACCATTACAATTATATTCACAGCATTCTTCAAACTTTCAGAAAACCCGAAAATAAATGCAAAACTTTAAATTTCCAGTAATTATTTATTTTTTTAAAAAGAATAATCAAATTTTTATAAAATTCATAAAAATTAATCCAAATTTTCCTCAATGAACTATAAAAATTTTCACTTCTGAAATGTCATCGAATTTGTTTTCATGTTCAAATCCTTGTGGGTACGTTCGTTTAGCCATAGTATAATACACTGAAAAATTTCACAGTCTCAAAAAATATAACGAATCAACCAGCATTTACCTATTATAATTGTATCTTTTAGCAACGAATATATAGCACAAAGAGTTTCGCAATCAAGCTTCTTTCGTTCATAAATTTTGAAACGTTTAATTAGAAATAAAGTTTAATTTAGAGATAAATTAATAAAAACTCCATACGTGCAAAATTCCACTAGTCCTCCTTATTTTTTTCATATTAGGATATATCGCCTCCTCTATATTGAAATGATTACAACAAAAATGCGGTACTGTATTCTATGTTTCTATTCTATTTAGAAAAGACATCAGACCACACCACCATTCGCTTTGTAGGAAAGCGTATTTTTGTGCGAATGTTACATTGTGCTTATGTGCCATCTGTTGTGCCAGAAATTTATAGATATATAAATAAAACTGTAGATTTATAACTATTTTTTAACACTATTAAAAAATGTAAATGTGTTCCAGTGAAATACTTTTACCTCAACTTCATTTTATACTGGAAAAGTAATCCCATTAAATAATTAAATTAAAGTTAGTTTTCTCGTTTATTATAATGGAATAAATTCTAACTGTATCAGTTTTCAGATTTTATTTACAAAATCATATTATTTTATTTATCAAATTAAAATATTAAAAATTTATTTTCAATGAATTCAAACAAATTTTCTATTGTTTTTCACCAAAACAGAATTGATACCTATGCAAAAACACGTGTGCGAATGCAATTTCGTTGCTACAAATTTCTTGTGAAAATTGTACCAATTTCGTAAGAAACTTGTACCTTTTTGTGAATGGTGCCAAAAGTGCGCACGGGTTACTGCAAGTGTTCCTAATCCATTATCTCCCTAAGATCTTATGCAATTTTGACAATTGAGGAAACGAAGGAGAATCTGCCAGAAAATTTTGTGTTTAACGGCTCAAAAGACTTGTGTGGTGACTGGCTAGCTTAACTGTATGAACAAATAAATTGTATTCATTCGTGACCTAAAAAGCAAGTAAAGTTAAATATAATTGTGAAATTTTAGAAGACAAGAAGTAAATATTTTACGGGATGGCACAAGAATCCCCTAGCTCAGTCGATGTCCAGGTTTGTGAAAGCCGCTTTCCGTCGTGGCATTTAGTGAATTTAATTATATATGCTTTGAAATAAATTAGGACATCCAATTCAAATTGCACGATCGCTTCAATGTATTCTCTGCTGTGGGGCCACTTCGTAATAATGTTAACCTTTTATCAGTGGCTAGCAATCATGGAATGCTATTTGCGGGAAATCCATATGCGGCAGAATTTAAAGGTTTTCAACGAATTCAGTCTGGCATTTTCATACCGTTGTTATATATATTGCTTACTTATTTTTATCTCTTTAGTGATACTGCTTAAGGACTTGGTCGAAGCAAAAACAAAGGAAGTGAAATTACGTGCGCGTCAAATTCAATTGCCGGGTCCTCCAAATGTGCTCGCAACCAGTGCCGATGGAAGCATGCTAGCAGTGAACTATTCACTGAATGGTATAGGTTTTTTAAATGTCTACAGTGTACCGTCGTTTGTAACGCCGGTAAATATTGTTTTCCAATTTCTCAATATTGGCTAAAATATATATTTTTTCAAAGGGCGTAATATTGCTTCATAATTTGCGTTTATCAGCGGAAGAAAATATTTCGGCAGTTCAGATATTGTGGAACCCTGTTCTTACTTCGAATGTGGCTATCGTGCTTAGCAATGGTGCTTTGGTCTTGTACAATCTAATGCAAGAAGGGAATTTTGAGCTACACTCCCTTGATAAGAAACAACAGGTTCGATGCGGCTGTTGGTCACCGAAAGGCAAACAAATTGTTTTAGGTTTCCCCAACGGAAAACTTCAACAATTCAAACCAGATTTGACACCGGCCAAAACAATTGCTTGTCCTGATGGGGTGCACCCGACTCCATTTGACACAATAGCAGTTCACTGGTTGTCAACATTCCAATTTATTGTGGCCTTTCTACAGCACGGGGAGGAACAGTCCCCAACGTTATATATAGTGAATGCGCCGAAGAATGCTCCAGTTAGCTACATTAATTATTTCGATATTTGCTATAGCGCCACAGGGCCAAGACAGCATCAAATTAACTTTACGCACATTCAAGCTTGGAATTTATTGCTTGTGACGTCTGCGAACGGCGTTGAATTAGGTGTTTTGGGTACGAAAGGAAGTGGGGAGTTGCCAACTTGGGTACAGTTTGCTCTTTTGGATGAAGCACGCATTGAAATGCCACTGACTGAAAATAAAGATGAGACATATCCAATTGGGTTTGCCTTCGATACATCTTCGACACATCAGGTAGTTATTGGGGAGAAAAAACTGCCCGTTATGCCCATGGTTCATGTTCTTTCCACACACGGACACTTGGTATCGTTTAATTTCTTGAATCTCGCCGCAAATGGGACGGATATATGTTCACCACCACCGCCAATTTCTGATAAATCGGGATTATTCAAATCCCTGGATGAACTGAATGACGTAGTCGTTGGTGGAATACCAGCATCAAGTTCACCGAAATCGATTGAGACATCTTTTACTTTTAATCTACCTACGAAAAACTCTATCTCAACTCCAGCTCCGGTATGCATACTTTTTAATATCTATTCTTTAAGACCTGATTTCATATTGATTACGTGCCTAAAAATTGAAAATTCCCAAACAAATCTGACAATTCTGTTAATTTTTAGACGTTAAAATAACTAAGCATCACTTGTATGACATTGAATAATAACAACGACCCCTTATAATAAGCTTACTTTTGTTCTTAATATTTAGAAGGAAAAACCAAAATTAATGTTTGGCAATAATGTGGCCCCTACTATTAATTCCACCGCCTCGAACAAGCCTGGACAAAGTTCGTCTACGTCTTTTGCCCCACAGAAATCAACTTCGACGGTGACTCCTTCATTTGGTTCTATCACAAATTCAACCACTAACAATAATAGTAATAATAGTGGAAATAGTTTTGGTGGTATGCGTGGTATGTTTAAATATTTTAATTGCTTTACATCCATGACATTATTATAAAAATGGAAATGCGATTCAAACAGGAGATGTTAAACAACCGCTTTATACAGTACCGGCTACCTATACACCTCCCGCGATACAGACTGAACAACAGAAGCCAGCACAGCTGCAGAGGACTTCTGTCAAGCCACAAACGAACTCAAGTGAAATTGATGAGATTGTTAAGCAAATGATCGCCGTACAAATTAACGCCTTTAATTTGGAGATTCAACAAATCAAACAGCATTCAAATCATTTATTTATGGATGTACGTGTTGTATGGTTTTGTGCGATTTTATTATTTTTTAATTTGGAAAACATAATTACAGATTGGTAAACCCGACGAGATTAAATCATACACAAAACTACTTAATAATCTACAGGAAATTGTCGATCAAGCTAATGATCGAGATTTTGAAATTGACGTGCAGCAATTGCGCCATTCGCTTAATGAGTGCTATACGATGTTGGCCGAATGTCGAACAAAGTTCGAAATGTATCAAAATCCAGAGTGAGTGCAATAGAAAGTTATGTTAGAGATAGAGATTTTTGATGATATTGAGAAATATGTCCCAAATAAGAATACCCAACCAAAGTAGAATATAAAAGGATAAAACGAGGAGAGGTAAAGGACAATATTGATCATATCACTGGATCTCTCCTAAATAATAATTCCTAAATAAAATTGATACGTGCTAGCAGAAAGTCTGGCATTATATGGTATTGTTTATTACCAATAAGCCTCATAAATTTATTGGAAATCGAAGAAAACACAATTAAACTTATTTAAGTACTCAACAACAAAAATGTTATTTTGGATAAAATGAGTAAATTGTTCATCCTTTTGAAAATTAAATTGATTGTTCAGAGAATAAATTTGAGAAAGCAGATACAAAAAGAAACCAACATATTTTAGATTTATGGTCAACGTCTCTGCTTATTATTCCTGTTATTCTCTATAAGTGTTCAGTGCCATCTACCGCGACGTATTACCGCCATCTATTTTGTAATAACAAAAGAAACAAATTCGACAAGAAAATAACAAAATTGACAATGTCTTTTGTCAGATATACTTTTGATTAGATGGATATCATTCATCCAAATATCTCGATTCAGTTTAACCTGTTGGAAAACCAAAGGAATATAAAAATTATATATCCTTCGATTTTTCACCCCGATACATTTAAATGATACACAATTATATACATTGCTTTGTGCTTCTTGTTTCATACAATATTTCTATAAGATTAATTTGATGTAGTAAGAATGATTTTTTAAATGTTATTTATTCTATCCATTAAAAGCTTAACGCGATTGACCAGCATGTCGACATTTGATCCAGCCAACAGACGCCAATTGGTGAAGTTACAGAGTTATGTGGCCGCAAACCAGGCACAGCTCCAACAGCTCCAACAGCAAATAGACGCACAGTGGGCCAATTATCAGGATTTGGTACGTCGTAATGCACGAACTCAAATTCATATTCCTTGCCTCGACGGCATTTATCAACGCATGACTAAGTTAAAAGACTCTGTTGCAAATCAACGCACTAAAATCAATTACATTAAGGCGAAATTAAAGGAAAAGGGATTAATATTTAAATCTTTAAATGATTTGGATACAAAAGTATTTGATAAATCAGACACGTAAGCTTTTTCTTTTCTTTTTTCCAAAATTCAAACTGATTTATTCCCAAATATGTTATTCAACAGCATTGTGGAATCGTTAGCTGATTCCGTACTCTCCATGAGTCTGGTACATGGCGTAGATGCTGCGCGTTCAAAATTGTCCGATGAGAAATTGAATGCTATTCGCAATTTTTTACGTGATCGTCCAATTGTACGCATTCAGCCTCATCGACCCGATCGTGTTGGTCTTAAGTCAGAAGTAATTCTTGAAACGAAACTGAGAGTCCAGGCTCAGTCGAGAGAAGGAGCTAGTATTCGTTTTGATAAAATGCAACCCCAAAAAGCCCTTTCTTCAGCGATGTCTGCCGTGGTCACCAAACCGGTGGCCTCCAAGCCAACATCAGTGCATGTCAGTTGTGCTCCGACTCCATCATCATCAGGTAATTTAACATTAAATGGTGATATGCCAGTAAAAATCACAATATCATTGACTAAGAAACCGTAATACCTTGTAAAATTTACTACCATCGTAGGTACTACCTTCCCCTCATTCGGTATGACGATTCATAATCCGTCCCTAATATTTGGACAATCTAAAATTGCAACCAACAAAGCAGGAACACCATCGCAATCGACTAATGCAGCCTCAAACATAAACCAGCAACAAGTTCCAATATCTTTTGCTGCCAAAATTGTTAACAGTGAAGGCGTTACTAAATCTACAAAGTCAACAATATCTGGTCAAGAAAAAGATACCCCAGCTACCTTTGGTGAAATGACTCTTCCGAAAGTTTTCAGCTTTGGAGGTGATGCTAAGAATGGTGCAAATGCCACAATTTTCGGCGGTGGAAATGGTCGCGGAGATGGAAAGCCTATATCTCATTTAGGCTCTGTAAATACTGGCAATATTTCAATTTTTAGTGGTTTTGGATCTAATAAACCGCCTGTTTTCGAAATAAAATCGGACAATTGTTTTAGCGTTTCGAATGCTGGACCAAATACAACAAGTACTGCAATCAGCAGTGTGGCCCCAACGGCAACTGCGATTACAGGTGCCAGTAAACCATTTTCATTCGGAGCTTTGATGGACTCTAAAGCTATAGCTACGACTGCAACGGACTTGAGTAAACCAAAGCCGAATGTGATAACAGTCAGTACGTCAGCTTCTTCAAACACGCCATTATTTAGCGGTTTGGGGAAGTCAGTGGGCAGCGATACGGTAACTGCATCAATAACACCGAGGTACAACGAATCATATTATATTGCATTTTTGGTATTCACCACTATAGAGATTGTCCACAGAATCTACTCTTTAGACATTTTTTACTCAGTATTTCTCAGTATTTCTATTTTCGCTTCAGGGCGAGGCTTTAAGTTTTTTGGCATGGGTGAATTCATAAAAGTTGAATATACAGAAATTGAATATATGAAGGTGGTGAATTTTTTGTGGTGGACTTTCAAATAGCGGA
This sequence comes from Physocephala rufipes, assembly GCA_963966595.1. Taxonomy (NCBI): domain Eukaryota; kingdom Metazoa; phylum Arthropoda; class Insecta; order Diptera; family Conopidae; genus Physocephala; species Physocephala rufipes. The sequence goes on along the minus strand of OZ016502.1, from coordinate 45,151,843 downwards.
CTCGATACTAAATTCTTTCATGCTTTCAATTAATGCCCTTATTTTCTTCTTAGTACAAGTGGCAGTGTGACAGAAAAATTGCCTACCAAAGCTGCAATTTCAACAGGACCTCCAACAACAGCAACAGCTCCTTCAACTGCGTCTGGCAATTCAACAGCATCAACAACTATTCCTGATACGCCTGACTCACTTCTAAGCTCTCTCAATATATGCAAACCTACAATTAAAGAGCCTGGTATGTAGTATTTTTCTTTCCCGAAAATCATAACCAAGTAAGACGTTGGTATAGTATGTTAAGACAAGACCAGTTCTCATAGTCTTTAACGAAAGGTCAAATTAATTTGAATGGATATCTAATTTGTATTTTATATTCATGACAGATTCTACCAGTAGTAATAAAACTGGGAATATATTCGGGAATGTCTCGTTATCTCTGGGTGCCGCTGGCGAAGTCTCCAAATCGATATTTGGTGGCACAGCTGCTAGCAGTACATTTTCATTTGGTAGCAAACCAACTGTATCAACTACAGTTGCATCAACGACCGCGGGAGCCGCATTAACGACTGGAGCAATGGCATCGGTTGCAGCAACCACAGCAACAGCAAAGAAACTTAGTGAGACAAATTCAACATTAGTTACTCCCGAAAGTGTAGCATCTTCTATAACCTCATCGTCATCAGCATCGACGACTTTCTCGTTTTCATTGGCTGGTCTTAATTCTGGAATAACCGAATCTAAGGTCACTAGCCCTATTGCGCCCTCATCTAATGCTGCTCCATCTACAGCCACAGCAACAGCGGATGCAACCGTATTTGGTAAAGCTATTGGCACCAATAGTAAATCGATTCCATCGAAAACCGACAGTAGTGATGGCACTATCCTAACGACAGAAACAAAATCGGCGACTGCATCTTTATCATTTGGTGGAATGACTTCAACGACCGTTGTAGCCACAACTATTACTACCGCGACCAACGCCGTAAGCGCACCACCGTCTGTGTTCGGTACAACTACTGCCACATCGTCGAAAGCAAGCACATCTTCGGTATTTGGATTAGCAGCCACTACACCACCGACCACTCCAGAAGCGGTAACAACCACAGCAACTGCAACTAGCTCGATATTTTCTTCAACAGCTTCGCCAACTAGTTCTGGCAATATTTTTGGTGGGATTCCCAAGCCCGATCAATCAGTTTTCGGTTCTCCGTCAACCGCACAAACGCCTGCTGGTGTGGGACTATTTGCAGCGGCTGCAGCAGCCAACCCATCACCATTTGGTAGTCCAAGTGCTGCCAGTGGAGGTAGCATATTTGGTGGCACAGCTAAAATTGGTTTTGGTACGAATACCGCTGTTAGCGGTGGTTCAATATTCGGAGGCGGCAGCACCAGTCCGTCCAGTCCCTTTGGAACAGGTGCTTCTATTTTTGGTGGTTCGACGAAAACACCTGAAGCATCAAATATATTCGGTTCAGCTGTCCAGACTACAGCCTCCACTGTCAGTGGTGGCTCAATTTTCGGTCAGAGCACTTTCGGGCAGTCGAATGCTACCGCTGCTCAATCGGGTTCCTCAATATTTAGTTCAAGTGGTGCGCAACAAGCGGGAACGGGTTTTGGTGGTTCAGTTTTTGGTGGTGGTGCAAATACTGCTGTCAGTGGAGGATCACTATTCGGAGGTTCATCGTTTGGTCAAAATGCAACAGGCTTTGGTTCATTTTCACAGCCATCGGCGGGAGGCGCGTTCGGTTCGCCGAGCAGTGGAGGATCGTTTGCACAGGGTGGTGCTTCTGTGGCTCAAAGTGGTTTCGGTTCGCCGCAACAACAAACATCACCGTTTTCGAAGCCGGTGTTCGGCGGCACACCAGCATTTGGTAGTCCACCAGCTTTTGGTGCTCAGCCTAGTTTTGGAGGTGCCCCAACCTTTGGCAGTCCGAAAGGATTTGGTTCATTCGCAGCACCTGCGGCTGCAGGAGCACAAGCTGCAGCCGCACCAGCCTCCTCTTTTACTTCGTCAACACAGAAAAATAATCTTTTCGAGGCTTTGGGTTCCTCAGAGACAGGTTTATCGTTCGGTAATTTAGCCCAGACGTCTACAAATGCACCAAAGCCAGCATTTGGCGGGTAAGAGGAATTAGACTTTAGTAAAATATATCTAAAGTAACGACTTAATTTCTTTTTATTACAGATCATCCTTTATGAATTACAGATCGTAAATTGATTTGAATTTTTTCTTTGGAACTTTTGCTATTTATTGTCATGATCAATACTATATTTGTTCTCGTGTTTAAGCTTTCAAATAAAAGCAAAAGTTATTAAATGAAACAAGCTGTATTCTTTGCTTCTGATATTTGTTTATTTCTCTTTTATTAAATAAATATATCTTTATAAAATAGTCAAAAAATTTTAAAAGAATTGCATATTTTCATTATGTTTTCCCTACGTAATTGCCACAAAATATTTTCTATAGTTCGAACTTTTTATAATTATTTAAATTTCTCTTCATCATCATTTTCTATGGTCTTTTTTCATTTTCATTGCGTTTCTAATAAAAATTTTTGGTTATTTTTATAGTTATTCTAATTTTTTGTAAATTTTAACGTTTGTGCTTATTCTAAAGTAAAAGTAATTGCATTATGTAGTTATTTATTTATTTATAGTAATTTGTAGTAAAAATGGTATGCCTTTTATTGCAATTTATTTAAAAAATATGCCGCCGTTTTTTTTGTTGTTGCATATTTTTTGTTGTAAGAAATTTAAAAATATTTCAAAAAAGTTCGCCCCATTTTTAAATGCATATTTTTTGCGTCCATTTTTCGACCATTGCGACCATTTTTTTACTACTAATTAATTAAATTAACAGAAATCGGCTTCCATTCTAGATAAAGTTATTGCAAAATTAATTTAAATAACTAAAATATAAAATCACATCATGTTTTTTTAATGAGATAAATTACAATTTATTACGATGGTGCAGTGCTAAATTGGTAGTATTTAATATTTGAATTAAATAATAAATTCGATTTTTTTAAAAGGCTTTTATAAGTATTCATAAATGCAAAAAATTATACTCGTAGATAAATTTCACATAAAGAGAAAAATACTCTACATTCGGATGAGTCCCTTCAAATACCCTCGAAACTACTTAGATATATCTTAACTTGTATTACTAGCAAGTCTGCGGAAACGCTTTTGGCTTGCTTGCATCGAATAATCGATCGCATAATCGATGTAAAATTCATTACTTTTTTGGCAACGGTTTTGTTTCCAATTTTTTCAATTGTTTTACAAAGATTAAAACGTTATTGGAGTAATTTTAGGCGCGGATTTTATGTATGATAATAAACCCATGTCAAAGTAATATCAATGACGTGGTCAAACCTATCTATAATTTACAGGACGCAAACATTAAGGACTTAAGCATTGAAGTCGCTAACAAGAATTCATGTCAATTTAATTTCATTCAAACTAAAGAAACATCGCATTTAAAAAGGAAGAATCGGAACCCCGGAGCATATGAAGAAGTGGTCTAAGGAATTGGAAGTGAAATTAATTCATCTAAAGACTGGAAAACAATATCGAGAAGCACTAGGAGTTGACATCCTATAAGGACAATTCTGGGATCTAGTGTAACGATGATTAGTATCGCACATTGAAAATGTTAATGAAATTGTAAAAACATTCCAGTTTGCATTACTTCTATTATATTGCTCTCTCTCCTCCGTCTCCCTCTTAATTTTTTAAGTTTTCGTCAACTAAAATTTCCATATTTTTCATTAACATTTGCCAATCTCTAAAGAATGTTATAAATAATATTGTGTATTTATTACTGTTTTTAAAATCGACTTCGTTCGAACTTTTATACACTTTTTTAATAAAATTCTCTCTTAGAAAAAGAAATATTTGTTCTTACTTACATCTTATACCCAATACGTCCATTGATCGGTTAGTATAGTTTTAGCTCGTTTCGTTTGTTCTCTATTGATGTATTTTAACAAAAGTTTAATAAGAATCACGAAAGTATTGCAACACTTCTTCTTGGTCCACCCTGACTGATATTGTCCATGGATGACCATTTCTTGATGCCATTTTTTAATGCTTCAGCGGTAACTTTATCCTGCATCACACGTGACATTGCCTCCAGTTTCTGTGCACGTTCTTTGGACAGAGGTTCTGTGGGGAAAGACAACTCATTCGCTTCAGCAAGAGTACGCAAATCGAAATAGTATTTGGCATAAACTGAAGACGGCACATTGATATTGAATTGTAATAATTCTAAAAATTCACGCTCCAATTCGTTCATGTCTTCAACGGTTATATCCTTGAGAATCTGACAGTAGTCAACATTCCACACGGCCTGATCATCCCACACTTTAGAAGCCAGCAGTATAGCGCCTACAATGGGACAGACATTATATGAAAATTGTTTCGTACATTAATTGGCAATCAATTTCTTACCTAAAACTATACGCTTCCAATTGCAAGGACCAATATCCAGTTCAGCATATGTAAGCAGTCGTTCCAGGTATACCAATGTTATAATAGCGCACTCCGCCGTCAACTGGGCCGCATTGAAAAGCGTTCGTACGAATTTGTAGATTTGTCGATGTTCCGGATTGTGAGTATCGTAATCATCGGGTACAGTATCGTGCGTAAGTGGATGAAGCTTCTCATCAAATATGTCCAGACGCCGATCCGATTGGCGATTTTTTATATGATAGTAAATGGCAAGAGAGACACATTTAACGGTGTTCTTGAGATTTGGCTGTGACACGGTACTATCATCCAAATAAATTGTCGAACATGAAGAGCTCTTTTTTAAACCACCACTAGTGGTGGAATTACTGGCGGCCAATTGTGCAATCTGATGTTGAGAACGTTTACGTGTGATACCGCCATTTTCAACTTTGGAACGCTCGAGAAACATTGTGGCCGCAGTTGGATCCACCGAAGGATCTTCTTCACCCTCGAGCGCTTCACGCTCCGAGATGTGCTGTAGATTATTGGGATTCTTTATAGTACTGCCACCACCACCACCTACGCTCGTGTGTATGGTTGCAGAGGAGGCATGTATCGACTGCCGGCCATCGGCAAGCTGATGTTGCGAAGCAGAATGTGATGAATGATGCAGATGATGTCGCTCCTCATAGACTGGTGGAATATCCTTGGTCTTGCGGTCGGACTGGGGACTCGCATACGCGCAACAAGAATTTTTATTACCCATTTTTAGTTATACTACGTTAATTTTTTTTTTACAGTTTATCGAAATGATGCTAAAGCAAGAATGATTTCGTTGATGTCGTTGTAATATTTTTTTTGTTAAAATAGAATCGTTTCGTTTTGTTTCTTTTGTTTTTTAAATTTAAAAAAATGCAATTTGTTTTCTGCTTGTCTTTTAGGGATGTTTTGTTGCCTCGGTAGTGACTAGTTTCTTAATTTAAAGATTTGCAGCGCGTAATCTTAATCTTAGTTTATTTTCTCAATTAAAATTTATCATTAGAGAACTTGAGGTTTTAATGATTTATTTGCTTTTGTTATTACTTTAACGCGCAGCGTGCAATCTTTACATTAAAACGAATAAATTGCTTAAAGCGAGCGGGAGAAGAGAGGTTTGGTGTTTTTTCGCAGCAAAAGAATGCAAGCGCGAGCTTTATTGTAAAGCAATGTCTGCGAGTGCTTGCGAGTGTGTGTGTGTGTGTTTGTTATTTAAAAGTGCATTTAAATGCTGGAAAATATTGTGGAGTAATAGAATTCCAATCATTCAGCACTTTTCCGGTTGTTATCATTTCTCGTCTTTGCCACTTCCATCATCAGAAATGTAATTAAATGCAGCCAACCAGCAAGGAAACCGAATTATATCTACGAATTATTTCTCTGGAATTAAGAAATAAAATTAACATAAAATATGTTAATAAAACACCGTCAATCAATAAATCAAATCAAAGCGAATAATCATCGTCAAATACAAGTCGTTCAATTAATTCTTTATTTAATGAAATCATTAGATGAATCATTAAAAAAATCAACGAATGCTATTTTGGCATTTTCAGCAAACGTTGAAGATTTTAATTTGTTTAGCATTCTTTTGTAATTATTTTATTTAATTTGCAACTTTGTTGCTAATGAATCATTTTTTTCGCATCGAAAATATTGAGTTGCTCGTAAAGTAATTGCGGTTTGTTTTGCTAGAGGTGTTTATTATTGTGTTTTTCTTCATGACCGTATTGGGTCACTAAATATTTCAATAGTTTACAGAACCAAGTTTTTTCGTGGATTTTGTTTTCGTTCTTCATCTTATTAATTTAAAGACTTAAATCAAAAGCCTGTAAAATATCTTCAGATCGGAGGATATAGACGTTTTAATAGAGGGATCTTTTGGCATAATTGGATTCGGGTGTAACACTGATGGAATAAAGGCGATCGTTGATTCGATCGTTTTGAATACTAGCTCTTGAAATAATAGAGACATGAAGTTAAACAATCAAACAATCCCCTAATCGTTCATTGGTAGGGCACATGGCAAGACCTTAAATATAATTCAAAAAGGAACGAAATTAATTTTTGAATAATCTAATGTATTGCCTGTATTGTTTTAAATGTTTCACAAGCATAGCTCGAGCTATATAAAAGTAATTATTCATCAGATAGTCAAACCACTTCCTTTCACCGCATACAACTACTTCACAAAAAAATTGATAATTTTCTATAATTCTACCTCTGACTCATTGAGTTTTACAATCATGTTTCCTCTCATCTAATCCTTGAAATTTCTTAATTAAGAATCCAATTTTAAATAATAAGTAATCCTTCAAGTTCATGGCAGAACTTTGAGAATATATGTACAAGAAAAAACTATTTGCTTTTGTTTGATTTCACAAAAGCGATTCGGTAAAGTTTTTTATTAAAACGAATAACAAAGAAAATCAATAGCTTCTGTTTATTCAAATTTTATTTGTAGAATGCTGGTAGGGAAGATGTACAGATAATATTGAGGTTACCCCAAGAAAGTAATCGAATTTAATTACATGAAACCACATCGGATTTATCAGACGTTCAGCTGTAAACAAATCGAGGAATAATATAGAAAAAAATTCAAAAAACAATAAAAAATGTTAAAAAAACAATTAACGAATAGCGGTAGTAGATTCATTAAGAGTCGACTTCGATTTTTTTTAATTTCTTAATAGAAATATTGAAATTTAATAAACCACGAAACAGATCTGAATTGATTTTTCTTGAATTGTTTATACCCATTACAGAATTCTTATCTCTTCAGTGACTGGCGTATACTTTATTATCAATTAAGACTTCCTACGGTTTTGAAATGACTTTGTTTTTAGTTGATAAGAAATGACTTTTATGATTGATTTATTTTAAATACTTTGAAATTATTTTTATTCGGATTGATTGCGGACTTGGGTTTCAGCTGTTTTATAAAGTAAATCTATGAATTTTTATTTTTCAAAAATGAAGTTAAAGTGCATTGCATTGCATTTAACACATCGTGATTATTTAATAACAAGGAAAAAGACTTGGTTCAATGAATTTATTAGTGGTTTGGCAATAGAGCTAGGACGTAGTTGGGGACACCCATAAGTGATATTACCCTATTGTCCTCGTCTTCTATGATAATTGTCAACTCAAAAATTTTGTTATGAAATTGTTGGGTGGTGGATGGAGTGGGACGAACAACGAGGCTTCACATGTGACGCTTATGCAATCCTAGTTTGAATGTAGGGCAAGCTACGACCAAACGACCTCATGCGTACATTATGGCGGTGCGTTATGAAGCTTTTAATTGCAACGGATGTTAAGCATTGTACAACACTTTTAAATAAAAAAAATGAAGGACTTGGCCAAACACTTGAAATTGTTTGCAGAACGAAAGAAATGAAAGTAATGTCTCTTAACGGTAAATCTTCTCTAGTTAGGAATATATTTATATTGCACGAGTATGATATGGCAAGCCGATGTAATGGATGTAATATGAGAAATGATCACTCAAGAGACTGGATGTTAATTTGAAATATTTTGAACAGGAAAAAGGGTTTATTAAATCACGAGCTTTTCTAATAAAGCACTGATTAATAAAATTATTGTGGGAAAATGAATGAATAATCAAATGTAATACGAGTGTTAGACGTGTTGTTGTTTTTTAGATTATTAATTAATAGACAATAAAAACAAAATTGTTTACAAAGGGAGAAATAGACAATAAAATAGAGTAATTTTCTAAAAAGTTGATAATGTTTATTTCCCAGATATAATTAATTTCTATTCCTTCTCATTACTAGAGATTTATAGAAATAATTTCATTATTATCATTCATTTCCGTTCAAAGTGAATGCCTTTGAAACTGGGCCAAATTCCAGAGTGTTTTACCACAGTCAGCAATTTTCGGAATGACTAAAAGCATTATATTTTTATCGATTGTTTAATGTATTTCACATGATGGTATGTGTGCGTGTGGGTGTGTGGCAATGACTCCTTGAATTTAATGATTCTTCAAAACTTTAATAAGCGAAATTTTCTTGGTTATGAAAGAATACAAAATGTAAATAAATGTATTTCGTGTAACACTGAATACAAATGAAAATGGAATGGCTAATGTAAGCAATAGTGGAATATGTACCTCAAGGATCATTGGAAATATATTATAAATAGAATAGCTATTTAAATTTAGCTTGAAAGATTTTCCCAAAACCCTTTTGTCCTTTTGATTGCTCTTGAGTGAAATGATTACTCATTAAAATTCTTTACAAAGGGATGACTGCTTTAACGAAAACTGACGACTTCGAAGTACTGAGTTCTATTTCATCTTACTAACTAAAAAAGTCTTAAACGTGATTAAAATGTTATTCCTTTAGGAATTCTTCTTGCAACCCGTTTCTTCGACCTCTTTCACTTTTATACCACAACGCATACTCGTCGTTCGTTCATCACCCACGCACATTAAAAGGTAAAACAAAAGCATTGCTTTGGAATTCGATTCGATCATACCTGTTTAGTATTCAATCCGGGTTTTTCAATTCTTACTTTAATGGAAAATTTATTCCAACTGGATTTCCATCCAAAAGAACTCCTTTCTTTCGTCGAATTTTATTCTTTTCATCCGCAAAAGCAACGATCCTTTACTGCTTAAATATTCTTCAATTTTATTTCACATTTTTGTCTTATTTGCCTAAATGTATTTTTTAACACATTTTTGCACAATCATAAGCCGGAACTTGTAAATGCTGTGCCATAAAACCCGTAAAAAATTAGAAATAAAATAATCACTACGTTGCCGTTCGACCACTCAATTTTTCTGTTGTTTTGTTCTATTTTCTTTGTCCAATTTTTCGTACGCATTTTCTTTTGTGCAAACATTCGTGTCAGGGTTGAAATTCTGTAAAGTTTTAAACCGAGTGTAAAGGTTTTTATGACGTTTACGAATGCAAAATTATAATGCTCATAGAGACTTTGAATAGCATATCTAATTAAATTGCTTTTATTTTTATAAATGAACTCTAATTTATTAAAATTAAGAGTATGAATAATAACTTATGAACCTTTAGAGGTGTTTTGTTACGGATGATATAGTTCTACAAATGTCTCTTTACACTTTTCGTTCGTAATGTATCCACGTACACAGGCTGCACCCGATGTAATTTTTAACATGGAATTGGCTTTTCAACAATTTACGGAAAGTAATTTTAAAATCCCTATTAGGCAGCACCAACTTACCTTACCGTATAATAAAACGAGAGTCATTTTGCTAAATATTGTTTCAGATTTTTTATTGATTGTTGTTATTTTTGTTTATGCCTATACTCATTCTGTATAGATGTGAGTATATAACAATTAATGACATACAAGTAAATAAGAGCATTATTTTTTTATTATATAATCTTTAATGATTATTCGAGAAATATTCTTTGAGTACTTAAAATTTAAATTTGAAATTTATGAGTTTTTTCTCCTGGTATATTGATTTTAATTGAGAAAGTCAAGTAGGTAAAAAGGAGGAAAATAACTTATTTACAGAGCTGTAAATTTTTAATTAGAAAAACTCATAAATCCTTTAAATTATTCTAATAAAGTGAACAGACTTTTTGTAAAATTTTGCATTGAAAAGAATATATAAAAGGGTAAATCACGACTTTTTTAACAAATAAAGTTTATTTTATATTTCCTAAATATTTTAGTTTGGGAAATCAATGTTCTTTTAATGAATATTATGTATTTATTTTTGTAGAGTTTGCGAATGTTTTTTTTTGCTTGTAATAATTAGCTGCTGTTGTAGTTGATCAATACATTATCACTATATCATAGAGTTCACTAATAATTTTCTTTGAATTACTTTAATTTAAACCGATTTCTTTCATATAAGAGATGCAAATGACAAGTGCTTTTTGTGCCAGTGTTTCAAACTATGTACTATAATCTCTCTAAGTATTCACTATTCATTTTTAATTTAATTGTTTTGTAATTTAATAATTCCACAGGGAACTGTTTTATATATTACTATTATGAATTAAATTATATTCTAATTAGCGATTGCTTTAATTCGTTTATCCGTGTGCTTTTCATTTAATTAATTAATTTCCTTGCCTATGCCATAGAATATTTCTATTTTGATACCATTTTATTTCTCATTTAAAATTTAACAACACATTTTAACACATTTCCGTAGAGAAGATAAGCTTTACCTGTTAAAAATATTATTCATCGAAATAAATTTTAATTCCGAAATGTGTCAGTGACTTAAATTCTTTACTAATATTTTTCAGTGAATTCTTGCGCGTCATTTAAAATTAGCTAATTAAGTTATGCTGGAACTGCACGCAATTATTTTAAATTTCCTGACATAATTTTCTTTCAAAAACTACAAAAAATGGTATTAGATGTGCGTTTGCTTAATATTTGGTTATGTTTTGTGTTGAGATTAATGTATAAATTGTGATTTTCTTAATTATTTATGATTTACGTGAAATAAGGAAAACGTTTTTATTAACAGCTATGCAAGAATTATTTTAAGGGAAGTTGTATTATATTATTTAAAATTTAATCATTATACAATTACATCTACTAAAATATTTTTTAATAGTTTAGCATTTATTTTACTACCTTAATAAAGCTATGATCCCAATTTCAGCTGATATTATGGTACCTTACTGCTATACACATTTACCATTGCTTCCTTTGACTTAAAAATTGAAAGGAAAATAAAGAAACAAATAATAAATAATGCTCACTATTAACAATTTTATTTTGCGAATGTTATCTGAAAAACTATAATTTCATCAGATTGTTTTTAAGAAATTGATTAATTTGTAATAATTTTTCTTATTCTACATCCACGGAATGTATATATATATATATATATATATATATATATATATATATATATATATATATATATATATATATATATATATATATATATATATATATATATATATATATATATATATATATATATATATATATATATATATATATATATATATATATATATATATATATATATATATATATATATATATATATATATATATATATATATATATATATATATATATATATATATATATATATATATATATATATATATATATATATATATATATATATATATATATATATATATATATATATATATATATATATATATATATATATATATATATATATATATATATATATATATATATATATATATATATATATATATATATATATATATATATATATATATATATATATATATATATATATATATATATATATATATATATATATATATATATATATATATATATATATATATATAATATTCTACATCCAAGGAATGTATTCCTTTTATGTTTGATTAGAACGTATCGAGTGAATCCTGTTCACCTTGTAATGATTTTTCAGGATATAATCCTAAGAATAAAAAGCTTGTTCTATCGCATTCTCTCACAAAAATGAAGAATTGATTGTTTTTGTATTAATATTTCGAATTTATCTCTTTTATGACTCAAAAAATTTTGCTTTTATTTCGTCCAGCGAAATATTTGAATTATTGTAAAAAATAAAATAAAAATCTACATATTTATGCAATTTGGGAGGGGGAACTTTTGTTTACAAATTCAAAAGAAAGCAATGGTAAATCTTAAACGATCTGGTCCCGCTATCAGACATTATTAAAAAACTTTCAACATTTCACAATTTTTTGTTTGAACTTTTCTTGTTGTTGTTGTTTTTGAAAAACTGAAACACATAAAATCCAACAGAAATTAGTCACGTATAAAAATTAAGTTTTATACAATTTTCTTGGAGTTATTTTGAGAGCTTGATTAAATTTCTTTTTTGGTTTCTTATCATTTAGATATTGATTATATGTAATATTTTATCAATTACACACTAAGTTTTAGAGCATTATTCAATTAAATTTATTGGCGAAGTTGTAGCAAAGATATTTATGTTTAAAAGATGGTTTTTTGTAGATTTTGTTTTGTGTTGACACGCGATAACAATAATTTTTACATTAAATATTTATTAAGCGTATAACAATTTAAATTAGTGTTCATGTTGAGCTTATATTCATTTTTATATTGAGTGCCGAAAAATAGGCTCTTTGATATTATTGTAATTATATTATCGTACACATATACAGTTGTTTATTATATAATTTAGTCAGAAGATTATGGCATTTTTATAGAATTTATTTTATGTAAATAAAATATATCCTAAAAATAACAGATGAGTTATTTCGAAGTTTCAAAGAATGACGGTGTATTTAATTAAATGTTAAAATTTTCGACATGTACAAAATTAATTTTTGAGTTTCGTACTGGGTTTTTGAACAAAGCCAGCGGGTGATTCAGAGTCAATAGAATCAATGTTTTAATAAAAACTTGGACGAACTTGACTTCTTTCAACTGATAAAAATTATAATAATAATGAAATTAATAATAACTACTGCTATTATAAATTTACCTAATTTAAAAACACACAATTACATATAATTCTATTCTCTTACGAACTACTACACAACTTTTCTTTATTGCCCATTGTGAGTCCTTTAAATTATGCTTACTATTCTAAAAAGTTATATGAGAATTTAAATATCTATATACAGGGTGATTATATGTTTAGGTTATTATATTTTTCTATGCATTAATTGTAAAAGAATTGTGACAAGTAACAGCAATTTTTCATTCTGTTTAACGATTTTGTGTAGTTATCATTTGCATTTTTGCGACTTTTTGAAATCCAGATTTTTTTAAAAACTTTAATTTTTTAAAAATGTTTCGTTTTTAATTTTAATAATCTGTCTTAATTTTAGTCTACATTTTGAGTTTCTGGTGCCTTGGTGTCTTCAGTAGATGATGCAGCAGCTGCTGCCACTCGAGCCTCAGCATCTGAAAGAATTTCAATAAAAAATTAAATCTGTTTAAAATTCTTTCGCGAAGTTAACCACTTTTTTGTGGGAGGGGGGAGTCGGAAAGAATTCCCTGACTTTTGTATTGGTGAGATCTTTGAGAGATGACAGATATTGTTGTGTTTTTAGAGCCTTGATGAAGCGTAATGGGTATTTTTTCTAAACCTTTTTTAGGTTTTGACCTAAATTCAAGCGAGAGTTTGAACACAACAAGTGTGCTAATAATTAATATCATTTCAAGTATTTGAGAATCCATTCATTGCATTAAAAATATTGTTATATTTTCAACAATATCCTTCAGTGATCTTGTTTCGGATCTTGATTGTAAAGTGATAAAGTAAAATGTTGACAAGAGATGGATTAAAGAATTTGATCGAATGGTTGTTGATGTGGATACAATTTAGGTTGGAGTATTAGATAATTTCTTCTCTGAAACGTATTTAAATACTTTTAAATATTTATTAATCTTGGTTTTTGCTTTTCGTGATATAAACATAAAGAAAATGTTAAATAAAATTATAATTTAATTGAAAATAGAAATACGAAAGACACAATAACACTAAAATGAACACAAAAGATATAATAAACAAAATTTCCCAATTCGGATTTCGCCTTTAGAGAGAATAACGTGATAACTTGCCAGTTTTCTTAACTTTTTTCTCAGAAATAAATATTGAAAATTGTTGGGCCTTCGAAACTTTTCGACATTAAACTGAAACAAATTCACAATTTTTGTTTTATTAATTTAAAAATCAAATTGCAATTGATTGCAATTCTTAGATTTACTTAAGTTCTTGATACTTCTGCAGCGTTTCCATAAATTCTATTAATTGCTAAAGAATTTTACAACTCCAACCTTGAAATTCGAACGTGGTCAGGCGTCTAACAATTGCTAGCTGTCTAGTAGGGGCGGTGGGCTGGAACACATTTCTCGTCTGCTCTGCGGTCAAAACGAAACTGAATTTGAATTCTAGATGTAATCAACGATACATTTTTGAATAAAATCAATTTATGAGGTGAAATAGTTTGATTTGTGAGGTGAAATAGTTGTGGTTTGAAGAATCAAAGGCCCGAATGAAAAAGACTTCACCTAGATAACCTAGATCACCTATAACAAAAATAACAACAACAACGGCAGCAATAGCACAACAATTGCAGCCGTTCTTCACCTACCCTTAACAGCTTGTTCCTTCCAAATCTGCTTATTATCGTTAAGGCAAGCTGTCCACGGTTTGCGAATGCAAAACTTCTTCTTGTCCATATTGCACGCATAGTCGTGATCAACGGTTCCAGTACTGGGCCCCGGTGAGCGTGTTTCCGTACTCTCCTGAGTATCCGAACTGATCGTATCGCTCGGAGAATCGTAGCGCCTGTCGCTCTCCTGAGATACAGTTCGCGATAAAATACTTCCTTCGGTGGTTGTATCGAAGCTAGGGTTAGGACCAATCGACCCGTGAGGTGTAATGGGTGCCAAGATATATTCCAGCATGTCCGCCATCACCGACATGCTCGGATCGACAATGAAATCGATAAAGCCAATTTGTGACTCGGCAACTAAAGTGTTGTTCCGATCGCATAAGGGGCTAAAGGGCAAGCCAAGTTCACGCTCGAGATCACCCTGCCGAAAGAACTCCTCAAGCAGCAGCATCGTCCAGCGATGATGCAGATTCCAGAATTTTGCCGGATGCGAAATATCGCTGCAATGCAGCACCAAAGCCAATGCTTTCGATTTATCAATGACGGGCTCATTCAATGTAAGCGTATTCTTCATGTTCTTCAGCTGCTGGAAATGGTAACTCATATCGGTCGCCAGCACCATATCGATTATCAGAGTTCGCAAATCCCGATATTCTTCTCGAGATAAATGCAATAGGACATTACATTCATCCTCTCGGAGCACACGAAACGCTGAACTGATATGATGATTCTCAAGAACGGCACGATCGTTATACAACAGCGCCGTTTCTGATCCCGACATCACGTGGAAATTGTTTGTGGTGCCAGTATGTTCGTAATCGTGTATTAGCGCTGCCAGCAATGTTGCAAAGATTTCCAAATCGCTCAACCAATTCATCAGACCGGTCTGACAGAGTAAATGATGCACGGTTTGCGTGACGTCGGCCGCGTGTAAGTTATTATGATAAGGATTACGATAGCGGCAGTAGCCCTCTTCGATACGATGCAGGAACGTCTCCAGAGTAATGGGAGTAATTTTGAATTTGTGGATTAGGCCGTACCGATTCAGTAATTCGTAAGCCAAATATTTTACCGGCTGCCCTTTTGCCGCATCGGCTAAAGCAAATACATCAAAACTCCAATCGTCCATATTCTGCGAAAAGAGAAACAAAATCAATTGGAAGCAGAAAAAAAAGGAAAGGAAGGGGCATGTAAAATGTTTTCTCCATGGACTCCACTGTACTCGATCGTATAGAACACTTCAATTATAATTATTATAATAATTATCAGAATTATTCGCCATAAATTGTTTGTCTACTTCCTTTCTTAACTTACTTTAAGCGCTTTAGCAACTTCCGGTGGAAATGACATAAGCGTCGCTTGTGTAACACGACGATATATTCGATCCACAAATATTCCCGCCCTAATGGCATGCGCTACCGAACGGAACTTCGGCTTTTCATCGCATTTCTTACGAGTAGTCGCCACTTGACGTGTGAACGTTGAAGCCAGCCACTCGCGCACTTCCGGCGGGACAGCATCCGGTTGTACCTCGGAGAGTTCGTCGTCCTCATCGGCAAGACGCCTATAGTTGAATACATAGGGCCACATTTGTGTTGATGGTTGGTGTTGACGTTGATAATGAAAAAGTTATTGGTGATGATTTTCGTGATGATTTTCGGAGCAGTTTTATAACGAAATCCCAATTTAGTTCGCATTTATTGACGGAAATGGAAACATTTTTGGTCAAATACGCGAAATTCGTAATAAATTCAAATTCAAGAGAAGAGAGAGAAAATTGTAAAACATTTTATCAGTTGAAGTTTGCTTTAGATTATTTTGAAGTATTTTTCAAAAATTACTAAAAAGAAAATGTTAAAGAAAAACGGAATAAATTAAAGCT